>CM062857.1:4924769-4960710 GCA_031772225.1 Eubasilissa splendida
TGAATGATTCATTAATTCTTACACATGCAGAACTTTCTTCATATAGGGATGCAAATTTTCAGAAGATTAATGTCTAATGTACCAAGGCTCCCATACCTAAATTATTAAAAATGGTGTACCAAGCCAAATATCCATTAAGATTTTATACACATATTGACTGTCAAAAGGATTAAATTAATTGACTAATAAAATATTGTTTATTAAACGGTATTTGATTCTTTTTTTTATACAGGTACTGGATGTATCATAATTTCCCCCACCAGAGAATTATCTATGCAAACATTTGGCGTTTTAAAAGAACTCATGAAATATCATCACCACACTTATGGTCTCATTATGGGGGGAGCCAGTAGAGCTACTGAACAACAGAAACTCTCCAAAGGTAGGCTCAAATATATTTATAAATTTTTTATCAAAATATTTCTAATCAAAAAAGTGTCTAAACTTAATTTTTTTGTTTTTTAGGTGTTAATATTGTAGTAGCCACTCCCGGTAGATTGCTTGACCACCTCCAAAATACCCCTGACTTCCTGTACAAAAATCTGCAATGTTTGGTCATTGATGAAGCTGACAGGATACTGGATATCGGTTTCGAAGAGGAACTCAAACAAATCATTAATCTCTTACCCAGTAAGTTTTTCTCATCATAATTATTATTTAAATATTTTCGTAGAAAGCACTTTGTATGAAACCACGAATTTTATTAAATTAATATTGTGTAATAAAATTTGTGGTTTCATACAAAGTGGAATTTGTTGTTGTAAAAGTTTGTATGAAACCACGAATTTTATTAAATTAATATTGTGTAATAAAATTTGTGGTTTCATACAAAGTGATTGTATTTTATTTAATCTAATTTATTTAAAATTTAAAAAAACAAATGTGCATACACAAGACGTGTCACAGCAATATTCTTACTATTTTCAAACTAAGCTAAATGCTTGTGCTATAATAATATTTCATTAATTAATTAATCATCACAAAAATAATTTCACGTAACGTTTTGGTGCACAAATAATTTTATCCTGTATACACAATTTATGTGATAAAATTTGAAGACTATGTCCTCAAGTGCTATATGAAAATGTGCCTCTGACACCATAACTGGCAACTCATCTAGTTCATGGTCGTTTGGAACAAACAAATTATTAAAAA
The DNA here is from genome assembly GCA_031772225.1 of Eubasilissa splendida. NCBI lineage: Eukaryota > Metazoa > Arthropoda > Insecta > Trichoptera > Phryganeidae > Eubasilissa > Eubasilissa splendida. The sequence goes on from CM062857.1 coordinate 4,925,925, forward strand.
ACCTAAAGAATATGTCAGACCTCGATGATGCTCAGATGTAAGAGAGAAATAGATATTCTGGACAGCAGTTAACTGTAAGAGTTACCCAGCTGGTCAGTGTCACAGTTCAAATCACCCATCCACATATTAACGCCTCATTTAATACTTAACATGTTCGGGGCCATGGACGCATAAAATGCACGCACTGTTCGATCTTAAATACACGTGATGATTCACAATTTTCAACATGTCACATATTCAAAATTGTACCGTCATCTATGAACAACGATCCTAAGCTTTTTTTCAGTATTTCTAAAACCTTTATATCTCATAAAATCTGTGATTTGTCAATTAGCTTCATTTCCACAACTGCTAGAGTTGGCATCCGAGAAGTTTTTTTTAAAGGAGATTTCACAAATCATCCTCTAAGTTAACTTTTTTGCTTGAATTTGTTTTTGATTATTTTCGATATACATCTCATCCAATACGTGTCTATAAAATTATTTTTTTTATTATGTTAGTGATATTTGACTGACTTTGTTTCTTTGTGTTTTCTATACAAGTTTTTTCATATTTCTTTTGTGACTTAACATTAAAAAATAGTTTAAAAAAAACTTTAAAAAATTGAAATTGTGATGACTTTGTTGTATATTTTTCTAAAAGATTTTCATTTAAAAAACTTCATAAATTTGAATAACCTAATTCTTTGACAAGTTTTTACACTTTTCTACCATATTGTGTTTATTTTTATTACATATTATGTGAAAATAAAACACTTGTTTTTTTATTCTACTCGTTTAATTTACTTGACGCGTTTCGCCTTGCAAGGGCATTATCAATCTAACAATTTCAACTTGACAATTTGTATTTATAACTATAATGGGGGACAGTTATACAATTTATTTACAAGAGATGAAAAGGGACAAATTTATTCATTGGAATTCTAAGGATTTCCATACATTTTTAATGTTTCTAGCCATTCGGTAATGGTATTTTAATGTCATGGTTAGTTTGTTTATAAGTGTTTTATTTTCACATATGTGATTATGGAGTTCTACAAACTTACCTCGGTAAATATATTTTTTTTTATTAAATTTATGTTATGGGAATATAGCTGGCCTACAGGTGTGGCTGGCCCATAATTAATAAAGCTGGCATTCAAAATTATTCTTGAACAAAATTGTATTATCAAAGATTGATTTATCAAATTACATTTATTCTTGCAGAACGAAGACAGACAATGCTTTTTAGTGCTACGCAAACAGAAAAAACTAAAAGTATTACCTCACTTGCGTTGAAAAAGGAGCCCGTGTACGTGGGGGTGGATGACCACAGGGAGACAGCTACCGTTGCTGGACTTGAACAAGGGTAAAACGCTGATGAAATAAAATCAATTTAATTTACTCTCTTTAATCGTTCTTTATCTCTCACTGAAGTGACTAAAACAAGTTGAAGTTCACTGAAATTGGCCTAATTGGGAGATGGGAAAAATCTAATTTATTAATTATTATATCCATCAGATCTTATATTTAAAGAGTACAACGTTTATAATATTTCCATTCTAACAATAAATCGTGGTCACAACAAATGAATATCGACACACCGGTTCCGAGAGCAACGACATTCTATCAACATTTCTAAATGTTTTTAGCTCTGAAACTGTACAACATACTTAACACTAACTGGAAATCGTTCACTTCCAATAAAATTGCACAAATATGGACTCAATATATGATTCAATAGGGTAGAGATCAATCAGAAACATCGCTGTCCAACATTCCAACACAATACAATACCTACACTAATAATTCACTTTAGTTTTACAACACACTCACAACATTTTTTTATTTCTTTCTAATTTAAATTAAATAACACCACAACAGCACGAAAAAAAACTGTCTACTTTAACACAGATGGTAATCTAGCAAAGTATCCAGAACAATTCTATATACATCTTCTGCACTTGTGATTTACAAAAAATGTATGTCAATAAAGGTTTAAATAAATAAACAACTCAGCATAAACAAATCATTTTTATAGATTATTTAACTTTGTTTATTGAAACCGCTTAAGGCACGCTTTAAAAAATAATTCATATTTTCGTGTTATTTACGAAAATGTAGATTTTTATTATTCATTTATATCAGAAGTAATACACTAAATTAGACTTTTTTTAAACGTATATAACTTATTTAAAATCCCGATTATAATGGATTGTCTTTTCACACCATTTTTAATAATGACAATCTATGAACTTGTCAACACTCAGCACACGCCATTCCTCTCCGCTGTATACACGAAGTTAGCAACAAAAGTTTCCAGCTCTTTTAAAACTCTTCTGTTGGCATTTCGCACTCACCTGTGACATCTTTTTCATTCTCCCGCTATTTTACTCATTTTCCTTCTGAGGTATTTCTCGCCTTCAATATTTTAGATATTATTTTTTGTCAATCTCTTGTATTAATTTGATTTTCTTTAACAACTATTAGCGTTTTATATATGTTTCACATTGTTGCTATTTTCGAGAATATAAAATTATCAGTCAAAACTACAAAAATGTTTTAATTTAAATTACAAAAAAGTCTGAGTCAATATTAGAGATATATAAATAATTGCCTTAACAAATAAACAAATGGCATGAAAATAATTAACAAGATAGAGAAAATCTGAGGAAACGTCAACCGCGCACTCTTCCAAATGCCTTGACACTAAACTTCAATAAACAGAAATGCGTATTAAAATTTATAAATTATTTAAAAGTCTGATGAACGAAATGTAAGTGATAACAAAATATACAATAATACAAATAAATAATGCATTGTCTTCACAATAAAAACAAAAATAATTACGGTAATACGGAACAGTTTGGCAACCTCTGACATTCACAAACCTTAAAAATTATGTTACCTATAAGCGCAAAGACAATATTTGTTATCTTTTTTTAATATACTGAAAATAAGTGAAAAAACAAACGATGCAAATTAACATTATGGTATAGGGGTGGGTACTACCCATTTGGATGAACTCTGAACAGGCACGTCGCGTAGTGCACATGTACTTTCGCCAGCCAGCTGCTAACCCTTTCTTATTAATTTATTAAAGATATTTTTTAGATTACAAAAATTTAACAAAAAATAGGCTAAATATAGATTAAACAGGGTCGAAATTGGATAAGGTCCAAAAATATCTTCAAATAACGATTTTCGATTCATAAGTACAATTTAGTATGAAAACTTTCCAGAGGAACCAAATTCTGCTTCAAAACTTCGACTTGCGATGAATTTTGAGTAAATGGGATTTTACTGTAATATACGTAGCAGTTTATTATTATTCTCTACTACTACTCTACTATTATTTGTGTATATTTGCAATCTAGAATGCTTGCGTTAGTGATTTGTCTTCCACAAGCACTTTGCTAATTCAGTGTAGTATGCGAAAGTAGCAAAGTTTTAACATACCTATAAACTTGATAAAATAGATTGCTTTTGAGCTTGAACAACCATGATGAACCTAAGGCGAATATGATGGTAGAACTCCAGTAGCAGCGATCGATGAATGTTTCTTCATCTCGTGAGTGCTGTTGAGTCACCAGCTGATATTCACACAGAACGGATATCTGATATGAACCCAGTATGAGTGATTTGATTTTTAAATTAATTCTTACTTAAGTAAACCAAAGTACCTCTTTTGCAGGTACATTGTCTGCCCATCGGAGAAGAGATTATTAGTTTTATTCACATTCCTTAAGAAGAACCGGCGTAAGAAGGTGATGGTATTTTTCTCCAGTTGCATGTCAGTTAAATACCACACAGAACTCTTTAACTACATAGATCTACCGGTTTTATCGATTCACGTAAGTTTTACAATTTATTGAGATTTATAATGTTATTTTACCTTTACTATTAAACAATTTTGAAATAAAATATGACTTTAATACTGACTGATTTTGGAGCTATTGCTTTATGAAGTATTTAGGATTAGTTTTATTTAGCTTTTGTGTTTCTGTTCATTTTGATTTGGAAATTAATGCTAATAAATGTTACCTACATTTTCAGGGCAAACAACAGCAAACCAAGAGAACGACAACATTCTTCCAATTCTGCAATGCCGAAAGTGGTATATTATTGTGCACAGACGTAGCAGCCAGAGGATTAGATATTCCTGCGGTGGATTGGATAGTCCAATTCGATCCTCCTGATGATCCCAAGGTATAGTAAAAATACATTGTATCAATTTCAACCCAAATACTGTTCATGAATAATGTGAATTGTGTAAAGTATAGGTAGTTTAAAAATCATACAGTTGGTCATAAAAATTTGGAATAAATTGTAATAGTAACTAACTCACATACCATCTTCTGTATGGGTTGGCAGTGAGGATAGAACAACACACGGTGTCCTGGCTTACCACTACAGCCTTATTTTATTCACTTTCATACATTTTCTCATGCATACTTATAAATTCTAACGGGACAATCTTTTGCAGATTCTCTCTGCTCCTGTTCACTTCAACTCACCTCATATATTTTCTTTACCATTTTCTCCTCACTCAGCGACCCTTTCTTAACCTTCTGAACGCTACTCCCATCCCTGACATTTCAAAGCACACATGCGGTACATTTTTTTGAATACCCAAATATGCATTAATATTATTCCATGTATACATCAAAATAGACCACTTACAGATGATTATACCCCGTTGATGACCCCAAATAGAGATAAAAGGTTATGTTGTTCAATATGAAACCAACTCCATGGTTGTAAAAACCCGTAGGATGTTTATAAATGAATAAACATGAACTCCATACAAAATCATACCTAACGGTACAGCTGTCGCCGCGCAATACGGCCACTGCTCGAAAGACGTGACAAATTATCAATGTTTTTAATGAAGTACAATTTTATTTTCCAGAAATTTCTGAAGGTTTAAGCACTGTCAAATTATTAGGATTCCTCTAGAGTATGTTAAAATATTGTATGAAATAGATGCACTATTTGATCGGCGACCAAAGTCGGCATATCAACTATTGATACGGCCGCATACAAAAAACGATTTATACTGTATCAACAGTTTATACAGTAGGATTCTATAGTATAAGTAGTTTATAGGTTAATTCTATCAACTACATTACAAACAGATCTATTCTACATATGCGCCCAAGGTACCGCACATGTAGAAAATCTTTTTTTTTTCCATTTTCAGACTTCCAAAGTTCCATTATGTGCTGCTAGTCTTGGATCAGACGACTAATTCCTATTAGCGGTAACTGACACATTGATATCAGCTATAACGGATTTCAATCCGGAATTAATTGTCACAATTTGTAGATTCTGTATTAGATAAAAGAAAATATGGATGTGTTTTGCACAATAAATTTTATCCTATATACATAAGTTATTTGATAAAATTTGAGGACTTGTCCTCGTGTGCTATATAAAAGTGTGCCTCTGACACCATAACTTCATATCATGCGGTTTGTGGTCGTTTGGGACAAACAAATTATATTTTAAGACTAGTATTCTTCTCACATTTATTTTTGCCAGGTGGCGTAGCGTGTTAATCAAGAATAGCCTGGCGATATAACATTTTGTATTATATATTATGTAAAACATTATTCATACACTCTTACCCAACCTCGTAATTACTTGATAGGAATACATTCACCGTGTCGGCCGAACTGCGAGAGGGATGGGAGCAGCGGGACACGCCCTGTTGATCCTCCGGCCCGAAGAGTTGGGTTTCCTGAGGTACCTGAAGCACGCCAAGGTGCCGCTCAATGAATTTGAGTTCTCGTGGTCCAAGATTGCTGATATACAGCTGCAGGTTAGTTTTTGCCCAAATCAATCAATTGTTATTTATACCTACATATTTATTTCTTTAAAATTTATAAGTTTGGGGCTTGTATTGCGGAATTTGCTTTTATTGTGTATGATAGATTCAGAAGTCAGTAATTTGGGATGCAAACCAGTGTGTGAATGGAGAAATATAATTAATTGAAGTGTGTACAACTCCGATATATAATTGTTATTGAATATGGATTCACCAATAATTTTTTTCAGATCAGATAAATATGATATGATTTTTGTAAAATATTGATATTTTTTAATTTATGATTTTTAACTCGGTGTATGTAAAGTTTATTCCGTGTATATATCGTAACAAATTTTCTATATTTATAATTTGTTTACAGCAATGTCTATTTGTTATATAGGTACAATGAAATTTCCATATTTCTATATACCATTTTGCATATTTTTTTATATTCTTTTGATTAGTTTTCTTTTAATTTTGATAATTACCTATAGTGGTACCCCACATCATTTGCTAGTTTCATTAATTGCTTGTAATTTATCATCAAACATAACAGATAAAACTTGTGAGGTATACCAAACAGTAGTTTAAATGCTTGTTAGGCTCAATTATTTGTGTCAGGTATTAAATCTGTACCTACAAAGCAAATGGATGGTAGTCACAAATTACCAACTTTCTTTTTTTTGTATTCTACTTTGATTTATTTTATGTATATTTTAGTGAGTGTTTATTTTTAAGGCATCACCAATGATAATTCAAATTTTCACATTTTTTACGAAAATGTGGGATTTTATTATTCATTTATATCTGAAGTTATATACTAGATTTAACTTTTTTGTAAACCATTTCTTAGATAGGACCTTTACACTAATTTAAAACTAATAAACTGAATGTTATTTTGCATAATTAAGACAATATAAGTATTATAAGAACGACGCGACCATTAGATGCATTTTCTGCATGCTACAAAATTATCTTAATATGGTAAATCATTGCATAAACGAAATATATTTTCTTATAATCTTGAAGCCAAGATTACGGAGACAAATCTCAATTGAGACAAATTAACAAAATCTTAAAAATTAATAGTGTTATAAACCTTTCAATTTGCAGGGCATATTACAAATTATCGACGTTTTTAAAATACTTTGTTTTAGTGAAAACATAAGTTTTTAAATAATATATTATGTTTACTTGCATGTTTTGAGGCTTCAGCTACTATTTAAAACCAAGTTTTATATCAAAAACACAATAATTAATCACACTAAATAATACACTGGAATAAAATTGTTTTTCGGGTATACTGTTTGACAGACGAATTGTTTTTCAAAAGATGGATTCATCAAAATTATTTTTGTAATACAAAATTCCTAGACGACTCACTTCGAATTCAACAACTTTTGAAATTTGAAAGAGGTCTCCATCTTCATTATTTTGCTTATAATAAACGGATTAAAGTTAAAAGCGAGTTGTGAAAACATTTAAAAATCTTTGACTTCCATTTCACAAACAATCAAAGGTTTGTTGAGTTTACAAGTCCTCGTGAACTGAGCCCAGTCCCTGGGCACTTCAAATCACATAAGAGACAATTTGTTCTTTAAAATTTCGATAATCAAATAGACAGCATCTACCTCAGAATGCGTATGGCCTTTGTAGAATGCTGGTCTAGGTGGACGCTGTACGAGTACATGGAAATCATATCAGATTCCAAAACAATTGTCCCTCTTCTTACTGTGACTTCTTGGATCCTATGAGAGAATTTCATTCATTGCCTATTTAATAAAACAGCTTGCCATTTAGTTTCCCCTTCGAGTATATTTTGCTTTGTCCTACATCATGCAGTATATTGAGATTTCATTTTAAATTATGTATATCCACAACTTTCTTAAATAAAAGGATGAACCCTTCATCGTCATTGGATATTTTAGTCGGTCAACCATTACTAATATTTTATATACCGTTTGCCACGGTGACAGGTAGATGGGTACCTACTAAGGGTGCAAGCAGACTTACATCCGTTTGCTTCGTTTCATCCCCTTGGACTGCAACTTTTTTCCAATTCTTATAATCACGAATAGTGCTTATAGAACTCTCAATTTTTTTACTATACTTAAACAATATATTTTTAAAGATTTTTGAAAAATGTGGACTCCCATCCTTTTGCTTTGTAGGTACACAAATATTCGGAGTGGTGACAAAATATTTTGATGCACAAATAATTTTATCCTGTATGCACAATTTATTTGATAAAATTAGTGGACTATGTCTTCGTGTGCTATATAAAAGTGTGCCTCTGACACCATAACTGGTCTCTCATCTAGTTCATGGTCGTTTGGGACAAACAAATTTTTAATGGAATTGTTTATTTATTAATTAGGTTTCTGATAACATTTACGCTACCAATTATCAAAAATGTTTACAATGCAAATTGAATATGTTATGAATTGTGTAATTAAATATTGTATATCATAATATGTCCTGCAAATTAAATGGTTATAACTATTAATTATTAACATTCTGTTAATTTGTCTCAATCGAGACTTATCTCCATAATCTTGACTTCAAGATTATAAGAAAATATATTTCGTTTATGCAAGAATTTTCCATATTAAGACAATTTTGTAGCATGCGGAAAATGTATCTAATAGTCACAGTCTTTCTTATAATGCTTGTATTTTCTTAATTATGACAAATAACATTCAATTTACTAGTTTTAAATGAGTATAAAGGTCCTATCTAAGTAATAGTTTTAAATAAGTCAAATTTAATATATAACTTCTGATATATATGAATTATTTTTGAAAGCGCGTCCTTCAGTTACCAAAAGAAATATGAAAAACTTGTATAGAAAACACAAAGAAACAAAGTCAAAAGTGAATTTTATAAAATCTTCTGATGGATGATTCTAGTTAACACATTAATATGTGAACTTTTTTCAAAGTTCTATAATTCTATTTGCGCGTGGTCATGCATACTTTGTACGTAATTTATCAAATAAACATATTATTATTAGTTGTGCACAGCTTTTTTGGCCGTGTGGAGTGCACGTCCCTGACGACAGTGGTATAGAAGTATGTATCTTAAAAGTAATTATTGGTTAATTGTGGTCGAATTTTAGCCGAATAATTTAGTTCCCACGCAAGTCATGAATTCAAATCCGACTGTCATAAATGTAAATATAATTTATTTGTGGGTTCACATGAAATCTAGATACAAATTTGCAGCGCCAACGGTTGCAATGTTTACGTTTACTAAGCCAACCTTTGATCAACCTGAGTTGTATCCCTGGTCTGCCAATCTTTCACTTATTTTCTCTTCTCTGTAAATAACATGAGATAAAAATAGAACAAGTAAAATAAATTACATATCTAGGTTGCACATTGTTCGATATCTGGGAGCCCTCCGAGGAGATCAAATGTAGAATAGAAAAATCTGATTCTTGTAGTGAGATTTGTACAGTGTGATTTATGTTTTCTAAGTCCTGCCATGGTGAGGAAAACTCACCGAAGCAGTGTTGAAGAAGCTTAAAGCGTTCAAATGTAGATCTACAGATACGTGCTTAAAATAATCTGAAGTGATACAGTATTGATGAGAAGCGAGATAATGAAATCACTCATACCGTAAAGATAAGAAAACTCGCATAGTTTGGACACGTCATTAGACACTTTGAGACTTCTAAGACGCTGCACCTTTTCATACAGGGAAAAATCAATGTACGATGAGGTTCCAGTAAGAGGAGAATCCTGTGGTTTAGAACTGTACATAGTGGTTCGGCCAAACATCTGAATCTCTCTTCTAAACATCTGTTAAAGAGTAGCTCTCGACGAAAAATAAATTACAGTTTGACTAAATTCACAAGTTTCCCGTAGATTTTATTTTTTCTAATAATTTGATTAACTCTTAATTTATTTAATTCATCGGTAGTTTCATTTAACAAAAAAATGTTACATGCCTCAGTTTTATGTATCACATCATCCCTGTTTATGTTTTTCTGGTTCGAAAAAATAAATCAATAAATTTTGTTAAAAATATCCTTGGTGGAGAATCGAACCCTGGTCTCCCGAGTGACAGGCTCATACTGACCATTGTCGGGAAATCAATGAGGTGTGAAAATATCAGTTTGCAAATATCTTTTTTATTACTAGCTTGTTACAAAGTTTAAAACGGGTAATTATTTTTTAAAGTAAATTTAAATATTAGTAAGGAATATTTGAACATGTCAAATAACACACTATTACTAGATTTTCACCTATAAAGGCACTGTTATTAAAGAAATAATATATATCTCATAGAGATGAAACCATTTTTATTATATTTTAATGGAAAATATATGGAAGTATGAGGTCTTACGACCTGTCTTCAGCTGGCTTAAGTGATCACTTTATATGAATATAATTACCCATGCTTGCATATATTTTCCATTAAAATATATAATAAAAAATAGCTTCGTCTCTCTATGAATGAGATATCTATTATTTCATTAAATGTTAGTATTAAAGTTTGATGTTACGAAATTTTACTGGAAACATTTTGTACGTTTATAAAATGACGAGATAGTAATACATCTAAAGTGTGTACATTGCACGCGTGTAGATTCAAATGATGTAAGTTCACCATCATAAATAGTACAGGCGGCTTGATCCGCGGCCAGGCCGAAAGGATACACCTCCCGAAGAGACGCCAGATCCGATCCATCATCGCGCACGCTCATATCTCATATTTCCGTTTCACGTCAGAGCCGACTCGGTTATCTAATTGGAAAAGCACAGTGTGCCCCCCCCCCCCCCTCCCAACGACAGGTGCTAAATCATCGCCCTCCAAAAATACTCTTCCGGTATCGACTGTCGCCTACTTGGCGTTTTTGTACATTTTCCTTTCGGTGCACCCAGTACTGCCAAAATATTTATTTGTGTTCCTTTTATTATGAAATTCGCACTGCCCGAGTCGCGGGTATCTTGAATCTGTACTAATGACCGGTTCTGAGACTGAATTCAAATGTAACAAGGTTGCCACTTTCTCAGTCATTTCACAAGAATCAGATATTTTGTCACGCCTATATCTCGCCTCGACACGGCATTGTGATTTATTTGTGTATTTATTTTTACAAAGCTAAACAGACTTGTTTCATCCTATTCTAAGAGCTGGCGCACGTCTACGACTTTATGTCGTACGACAGTTCTGTCGTAATGGTGAGGGCTACGGAGCTATCTAGCCGCCAGTGTGCGAATTATATTCCTCACACCTGCGTAGTGTCGAATTTAAAAGTTAGAAATTATTAAAACACAGATTATTTATTTATTTAAGAAGAACTTTTTGCAACTAATATCCAAAACACAGTGATCATCTACCGCCGCTTCGGACTTTTTATACTCTAAATTCTTCGTCAAGGTTAACGTAAATACTCTTCGTTTGTAGAGTTTTGCAATTTTTAAATCGGATTAATATTAATATTTTACATTTATTATGTACTTTTACCAATCATTAAAATAATAATTGACATATATATCTCAATTGCTAAAAATTAGAAAAAAACATTGATTACCACGAACGACAGCATAAAGACGCATGAGACACGTCTAACTCGGCCAACGCACGCTCTGCCACTAATGTAACGATCGGCACCCCACGCCCCGCGCACTGCGCTGTCCGCACCTCTCCGCACGTACACATTCACTTCAGGTTCTTCTGGAAAACATTTTTTATTGTTGTGTATGGTAAATACTTAAATATTGTATTTATTTTATCCAATTTATAAATATATTACGTAGGAATACTTAAAATATGAACTCCGTATTTAGTATATTTACAGAGATATTCACATAATTAGAGACAATGTCAACTCAGTTTACATCATGGAGATGAAAGGTTATGGAAAGATTTTTTGGGCTAACCTAAACAATTTGTATGCGTTCATTAACCTCTTTGTTCTGGGACCTTCTTATCCCGAGAAGGACTAAATGTAAACAATGCGTTCGTTGACCTGACTGGTTAATCTAAACAAACGAACGCAATAAGAATTTGTATCAAATGAATCTAATATGATAAGCTAAGTAGCTGGAAGACAACGTGCGCACTGCCATATATTTCCATACCACCTAAGACTATGCACTAACTCTAAAATCTAATTTCCTTAGTCAGAATGTTCCTACGAACATCAGCCGTATGCATGCATATTTTTAATAAAATATTTCTATAATCGTCTGAAAAAAATAATTATTCATTCAAATTATAAGTTGAATAGATGTTGTTTTTTTTATGGACTTAAAAATAACACGACAAATAAAATGTTGCGGTTGGATGTTGAGTTTTATTTTCGACTGCTGGCCAGTATAAATGTCCTTGTCCACGGAACGAGACGCGATGAAATAATCTCAGAGACATTTAACCGTGTACACACGTGTTGCGAGATTTTGATCTGGAGATAAACTCCGAGATCAGTGTGCACGACGATCGAACTGATAATAAAATTCGACAACATTGCTGTTGATTGCTAAGAAAATCTCACGTCTGGGAAGGATCAGAAGATTTATTAGTACCGAGTCTTGTAAAATAGTATACAACTCTGTTATTATTCGTCACATCAGCTGTTTTTAGCTAACGAAGAAGAAATGCAACAATTGTCAGTGTTGCAAAATAAAGCTTTGAGAATAATACTATAAAAAATAGATATACACGGATCGGCGCAATGCTGAAAGATCTGAATATGATAACATTTAAGCAGAAAATATATTTTAATATAATGGTATTTATTTATAAAATCCTCAATAAGAAAATATCAGCGGAATTTGCACAAAAAAAATATGCAAATCAACATGAGTAATAAGTAAATCAAGGAGTAGACCGAGACAGCCATTCAGGAAGAAGGCCAAATCTCGGAAATCAACGATGTATAGTGCGATGAATTTTTTTAATGAAATGCCAGAAAACATAAGAAAGGAGGAGAATTGAATAGATTTAAAATGAAACTGACCAAATATGTAAAGGATAAGTTTTAATAAAAGAAAATACTTTAATCTTGTTTATATTAGAGCGTATATAGGAGTGCTTATGTATGCACTGTGTTAAGAATTAAATAAATAAATATAAATAAAATCATCATAGGTTCCTGAAACTATCTATTCTAAAAGTTAAATATAATTCATTAAACATTCATATAAAGTGTTAAATGTTAAATAACGACAATGATATTTAACGTACGTGAAGTAAGGCACGAATCTCTGAACCATGGTGCGTGCACATAGACAACGAAAGCTGAGAGTTGTCTTCAAAGGATCTCATGAAGAACACGGGCCATAACCATAACCGTTGTGCTGGACGAAATCATCGATTGCGTTTAGTTCCCAAACAGGCTGGCAGCCCTGGATGCTGCGATTGGTCACAGATCCGGGTGTCGCGCTCTCGTGGTCCATTTATTGCGGAAGCCCAGCATCGCGGCGATGACAGAAAATCGCGAGATTTATAACCCGAGTGGAAATAGATGATTGGAAGGATGAAACTGTCCGCTGATGTGACCGTTCTTATTCCTTTCGTACGATCCGACCTGAAAGTTACTTCATCGCCTGAACCCACACGTGACATAATTAGCAATGTATAATATCGATTTTATAAGCAAACATTATTTAAATATTAAACAGTACAAGAACCAAACTTTTGAATTCTTAAGCTTACATAGATTGCGCACTTAAATACCAAAAAAAATTTGTTTAACAGTTATATAATATCTGAAGCTGTTCATGTATTTTTATACCTGGGGACCATTGTCGCACCGTAAAATGGTACTACAGTCGATTCCGCTTAATTGGGACACATTGGGCCCAAACATTTTGTCCCAAATAAGCGGCTGGCTCTAATAAGCGGAAGTTTAAGGTAAAATTAAAAAATAATATGTACATATTTTTGAACTTTATTAAATTATTGAAAAAAAATATTGAATTACAGAAAAATAATATATAATTATTAGGTATAACATAAAAATATGAAAAAATAAATAAATCAATAAGGCTAAAAAATTATTTATAAACAATTAACAGTAACTTTAAAAAAAATAGCCCTGAAAATAATACATTAATAACAATGAAAAAATATTTCTGCGGGAATTCATCAATTGTAGCCAGTCTTGTGTTTTTGTAGAATTGCAATTGTACTAAATCAGTGCGGATGTTGGGCATTTATTAACATATTTATTTTAATTTTTAATTCACTGTCCCAATTAAACGGAATGGTGTCCCAGATAACCGTAGTAAATTACTTTATTTGGTTTCTGTTACTTGGGATTTGGCCCAATAAATAACCAGCTGTCCCGATAAACCGGTGGTCCAATTAAGCGGAATCGACTGTATTCATAAAAAGAGTAGCTAGTGGTTAAGACGCTAGCCCTCTAGCGGTCGGGAGTTAACGCTTCGTTCCAGGAGACCAGCAAGTTAATCCTGCTTTTACAGTGCAAGCGTTTAGCTTAGTTTGAAAATAGTAAGAATATTGATGTGACATGTATTCCGCGTACGCATCTCTATTATTAAAAAAAATCAACGACAGAATCGCCCCGATCGTGATCGGTGGCTAATAGCTGATTCGTAGCCCGACACTTGAACATTTTTGACCAAAATAAAATAAAAGCATCATCATCGGTAATTTTCTATCCACTGCTGGATGAAGGCCTCCCCGTGACTATGCCACTCCGCCAATATTTGCCGTGTCACTGCTCCTATAATTTCGTATATTCAATAATGTATCTTTCTATATCCATATACAATAGTGTGTATATATGTAACCAAATGTGCATGTGTAAATCTGAAATATATCACTCCATAGGAAAAAGTATTGTCAGATAACAACGTGTCACGTGCCAAATTAGTCCTTATCCTGTCAGATGTCAGATCAGTGTTTGACATACTGTCAGTCAAATGTTTATTATTGACCGTACCAAAGTGGTTCGTCACGCCCTGTCGAATGAACACTCGTTGAGGAAACTAATTGATTAGGAGTTATTCTCCTAATATTAAAGTTGTATCAATGTGTCCAAAATTTAATAAAAATGAACTAATAATTCTGGCGTCTGCTATCAGTTTACTCAAAGGTATTTGAGATTCTGTAAAAATAAGGTAGATGGCTTTTTCAAATAATGGAACGATTAAATGTATTAATATCAAAAAGGTAACATATAGGTTCGAAAATTGTCGCTGTAGCATAGTTGGATAATGCACCTTCCCCGGTTAGGAAAGAGATCCAGGTTCGAATCCCGGTGGCGCAACAACAATATGTTTCGATAAAATTGATTTTATATGTATATCTTTCTAATTAATATATTTAATTCATATTTAAACTAATTGATGTTTTTCTTCATTTTAAATTCGTGATAATTATATAAGTTTATATATTAATAAGTATGATGAAGGTCGCCAGCAGCGGGGTGACACGCGACATCGGCATAAAAGTATATCGATAATGAACTCTTATAAACAATTTATAAAGTACCTAATATCTACTTAAAAATCAACATCACGTATATACTGGATAAAATCTGTCAATGATACTGTATACTTAATACTGAAAATGCTAGTCAAATTGCTCACGAATAATTAAAATATTTATTTAATAGTTGGATGGATAGAAAAGAAAATCATGAAATTAAATAAATCATCGTATAGCTTTATTCGCTAATAACATTTTTCCACATGCAAAATAGGTTTTGCGAGGGTTGGTCACTCCACTAAGGCATCTAGCGATAATAATCCGTTTCTTTTTCTTGCTAGTACTGTCGTGGTGGCTATTCTCTAAGATTAAAATAAATATAACTAAACATACTAAATTATTACTAAAAACATAATAAAGTGGTTTAAAACATTGTTTTATTTAGTTATAATGTCAAGCCGCGACGTGTTTTGCTTTCTTTCAAAATTTAATATTTCATATTACAATATGAATTAATTCATTTGACTACGGTCAAAATATGCGTGAAAATAATTTTTTTGGGGAATTTTTCTCCAAGAAATTGCGGAGCAATTTGATTTAACAACGGCGTTATGAACCCAAAAAAAACAATAAAAAATACACATTAATATGACTGATAAAAATATTATTTTTATATAATGGATCGTGTATTCGTTTTCATTTTGGAAAGTTACCAAATAAACTAACTGAATAACAATTAACATTGATGTAGCAGATGTCTATGTACCCATCTCGGTGTAGATCATTGTCTTTTGTGATAATGATCAAATATCGCAGTAATCATTGGCATTATTAACCTTTACTATACTATGATATAAAATACCCGCACGCAGTCATACTGTCAACTCGTGTTGCCGTAAATAGTTAGAAAAACAGTTGAATTTTTTTTTTTTATTAGCTTAAATGGCTTTAATGGCGAATTTACTCTAAACATTGAGCATTAAATTTTAAAAAAAATTAATAACATAATTTAGAACATTCATTAAGTCCTATACAATATGTTCTTCCTTCTTATCTCTCTTCATTTAATTAGTAAGAAAGAGACAATTATATCTGTATGTTTGTTGTTCTTTTCACTGTGAAAATAGTGTGGTCTCTCTTTCGCATCACAAATAATATTTAATAATACCAACGTATTAATTTTATAACGGATTGAATGGAAAAAATAATTGTTTTTGTATGATTCTCTTTTCATAATCGGTTTTTCACTAGTCATTCCTAAGCGCTAATATATATTTTTTTGGATTATCTAAAATTTGAATTTTATGTTGCATGTGTTTACCGAAATATGACAGGTTTAATTACGATGGTAGACCTGTGTCACTGCATGGTTTGGGAAGGGTTAAAGCCTGATCCAGCTCTTCTTTGATCTTCCACATGAGGGTAAGATAATAAAATAAAATTTAAAAAAGAACACAGAATAGGAACGGCCACCATCTCCCGTGTGATCGCTTGAAATATTATCTGTCGACTAGTCGCCGGGCATCTCGGCTAAATAACACCGCCGGCTCTTGAAAGGGAACTCATTCCGAAGAAACAGGTCTTGTCCTCCCACGTGACTCCCCCCTCCCCTCCCAGCTCCCACGTGGTACGGCCTTCCTCCCAATTCGTCCCACGTGAATTCCCTCAGCTGTTCTTAAACGTCGTACAAATTGGGGAATTAACTTTTTTAATAAGCTCACTTAATCCGGATTTCGCGTGTGACAGTTCTGACCGCTGATACGTTAGTTTAAAACATGCATTCGATGTATTTTACTTTCTTACATATTTTAAATTTAAGACACTACTTAATTAATTACAAATTAAATTAATCAATTAGAGAGAAATATAGATTTTCTTTCTGTATGTCTACTTCTAATTGTTTCATTTAATTTGTATTAAAATATCACAGAACAAAATGCAACTTTACAAGAAAAAATGTGTTCTCTTTAATTAATTATTATTAATACAAATTAGATGTATTCATTAGAAAAATATACGTATAAAATTAATTTATCGAAAAAATATTGTTGTTACCGTGATTCGAACCTGGATCTCTTCCTATCCGGGGAAATGCATTAAATTAAATGCTACACCGACACAGTGACGACAAATTTTCGAACTTATATGTTACACTTTCAAATCGATACATTAATACATTTCCCCGGATAGAAAGAGATCCAGGTTCGAATCCCGGTAACAACGACAATATTTTTTTCGATAAATTGATTTTATATGTACATCTTTCTAATTAATACATTTAATTTGTATTAAATATATCACAGACCTGTGTTCTGTAAAATTGCAACTCCACAATAAGAATTAATTTCTTTAATCACGTTTGAAACACGTCATACTTTTTTTTTTAACCATAGAATGTGTTAATTCATTGGGCACCCCAATTAAATTTGTCACGAAAACTACGTTAAAAATAGCGTGTTAAAAATTTCGTAATTTTTTTTATAAGCTTTCACTTTTTTAACCTTGTGCTTTATTTTCATCTTTGTCTGACCCGGGATCGATACCGGGAGCTTTTTTAAAATCAAAAAAGAGTTCAGAGGCAACGAGTGTCGATCCCGATACATCTCACATTCTAAACTAGCGTTCAAACTTTCAACTTAAACTATCACCTAATGGACTGTAATGTCGAATTGTCATATAAATATTGCTACATGCTGATTTTTTGTGTCAAAATTTATGCATTGATTTATATTTTTGATATGTGTACTTTATTTATTATACATTCCTTAAATAAAATAATTAACCCTGGTGAACTTAATAACAAGCTATTGATAAAGAGATAAGAAATGTATATTTTCACGTTTCATTCGTATTCGTCGCCAGTACCTGTTTGTTTACGCGGTAAACCGGTGTTTTTTATATTTTATTTATTTAGCTGAAATTATGAATATATATTTTTTTTTTAAATATATACTCTATTTCAGACTTCCAGAAAAACATAAACTCGGTAATAAATCAAACATGTAATCAAATTCTACAAATATAATATGTCGTGTTGAATGTGTTTTTTTTTTTTTCAACACTCGGTTGACTCGCAAGTGCGTAACTCAATACTCAACACCATATTTTTTGTATCATAGTCTTTAATATGAATTAAGTAAATAGTAATGCACCGCATTTGACGCATGTAACGTGCCAACGTACTATGCGTCTTGCATTGTACGATAATAATGTATCGGACTCGGACCGTAGTGTCATCGCGTGTTTATTTTCAAAATAAAATTATTTTGAAACTTGCATCAATCAATGTGAACATTTTTTAAGTAATTAATGCACTGGCAAGTACAATGAGAATTAAATATTACATTTTATTCATATGTAAGCCTGTTGGCCGCTTCCCACCTCGCTAGGTACATTCTGGGATAGGTAGCCATTAGGTTCCATTAGCTATATATTATTGTTTCTAATATTCCTTAAAACTGATATGTCCATGAGTAGGAACTAAGGTAACAAATTAAATTGTAGAAAACAGAAAAATCAAAATGGAGTAATAAATAACAGGTTAAAATATGTAGACAATTGCCTTTATTAAAAGTATATTGATCATCTGTCATCTTCTTGTCTTATCTATGCTGCCATCTCTTTTATCTATGGTCATCGCGCGTCGTATCACAGAAGCCGCGAATGAAATCGTTTACGTTTCGGTTATGAAATCGGTTTACGCGTGTTTAATAATCATTTATGTAAAGATGATCTCAGTTTTTTCAAGAATATATTTAATCGCTCTCCCTTTACCACAACAATAGTTTCAACTTCCACACTCTTTCTCCCACCTTTTTTTCTCTTGCAGTAAGTTGATACGTAAGAACACCGTTTGTACAATTAATGGCAGCGATTTGCGATTGCTATAAATACGATGTTATCGCTGTCGCTGAGTATACTAAAGACACAAACCACTCTATTTAGCAAAACCCCGAGCCTGCCGTAGTTCGGTTTGAATTATTTTCGACATTTAAAAATGGATTTTACGGAAACAGCGATCACTACCTTGTGCACCTTTCTGCTAATTGAAAATTAATTTGGACATCTTGCGCGCCCACAGTTTGCGCGCCGCCGGGCGGGCGAACATTATCCCGGGACACCCCCGCGATACGCGCGCGTCTAGCGAACCTGACTGATTAATGTCGTCCGCTCCGTGCGTGTAGAGACATTCCGATGGAAGGTAGAAGGTACGACGGCGTGCCGGTTCGCGCCCGACCCGGTTAAGTGTCGGGGACAAGGGATTCTCAATTTGTCGCGCCCATATTATTATTACCTCTCGATCCTCACCATTCACTTGTTTTTTTTTTGTCCAATGCCGATAGTCCCACGTTTATTGACATCGCAAACAATTTAATTAGTGACCACTGCCTGTTAGCTCGATTGCTACAAACTGTTTGACTAGCCCGCACAGTTGAAAACGTTTAACATGAAACCATGGGAACCGAAATATGTTTTTCACGTTGAATGAATTCAACATTAAATTTTTTTTTTTAAATGTGACGTTTTCGATGTCGTAATTATGATAGAAACTTTAAACAAACACAGGAAACGATTCACCCATTTCTTTCGGCTGTGTAACGCTACCGATGATACATTTTATAAAAATAATTTATCATATATACCCTTAGGGCCGGTTGTTTGATCGTTGGTAGAAAAAAAATAATTCTCGAAAGTGCATCCCGTAGGTAAACTCATTTTACTCACCGATATGCGATAGTTAAAACGAGAATCGATAGTTAAATATGGCGGACTCTTCACAGCTGTTCCAAAAGTCATCCGACACATTGATACTCTGAAAGTTGCAATTACGCAATACGACAATTAATCATTCAATATCCCGCTATTTTAGCGATGACAGTTCGTTCGATCGTGATAATCGTTGTTTAATATACATTAGCACCATAATCCGGAAAAAAAATCACTAAAGTGACAGATTTCGAACACGGAGGCGAAAAAATCCACAGATAAAGCATATTTCATGATTATTTGTCGCGCCTATGAACATCACGATGTGTAATAATTAAAAATGAAATAAAAATATATTGTAGATTATTTGCATCTCTGTATCTTATTGTATATTGGCAGATGCCGCCGGCCTAGTCTACAGAAAGGGGAATCGGTAAGTCACAAATAATAAACATTTCGGTGACGACCCGACTGACAATCCCATTTATCTTAAATGGTAAGGGTGTGTGTGTAGCAAGCGGCATCCTTGGTATCAGATGTCGGCCTAGTCAGTAAAAAGTTGAGTCATATATGGTAACCAATTTGGTGACGATAATTCTGTCCTGAGATGCGAAATATTTTCATGTTAAAGAAAATAAATTTTAGAAATCACATAACATTTTTTCGGGACCAGAATATGTTTTCAATTTTAACGTTTTTCACCGCATTTATTCGTACCTCTACGGACTCTAAAGACCATTCAGGTCCATGGCCGACTGCGCATCCTCCTCCCAGACATCTCTGTCTCGAGATGGGGTCGTCCAGCAGAGGACTTGCAACCGTACTGAATCATTGTTTTGACATTTTGATTCTGAATATTGAGAATCAGGAGAATCTTCCAACTCGGCGGCCCGATATTAAATCCAATTTACAATGAAATGATAAATAATTTGAACCTCGCAAAACAACAGTCCCGTCTTCTGCAGATCGTCAGTCCACCACATTTGTATGTATGTATATTTTTATTTAGTTGTAAAAAAAATTTAAAACATTTTATAAAACATAAGAAAAGAAAAATTACATCGTATATCATTTAGCATTAAAGAATTATAAATACACACGAATTGATCAGCGCTTAACCTACAAAAAGTGGCAAGACTAATTGCGTCCTTCACATTTGCCGGCAGTTCATTGAATATTTTGAAACCTTTATAGTGTCAACTATTTTGCGTTCCTGCCAGATTTGTTTGTGGAAGTCGTCTAAAATCTCACCGATTTCTCGTAGGTTAAGTGTGGAACTCAAAATTATGTTTCATGCATGGTGGCAATAATCGATTTTTAATTTTGTTTTTCAATTTTAAAACATTGTGTATTGTTTTTTTTTTTTTACTTAGCCGTCATTAATTTTAATTGTTTTAGCATATAACTTATTCTTTGAATAATTAGAATATTTTTCTTCTCGGCTTCATTTCCTAAAAATAGTACTGTTGAACAATAATTTATATGCGGAGTGACAATTGAAATGTTAACTAATTGCGATGTTCTTAAGTCAAGTTTATTTTTGATTCTGCTTAAAATACCAACCTTTGCTTCGACTACCTAGCCATAGACGACACCACTGCAAGATCCTCCGGGTACACTTTTCATTCTTAAGCCTCGCTACATGACGAACGTAGTCCCGCTTCAGTTTGGCTATTGGCTAGACAATGATGACAACCTTTTGTTTTAACCTCTCAAGATCTTTCTGTCTTGGTGTGACCAAGTGCTAAACCTAGGCTACCTGTTCCGGACAGGTTCTCCACAATCTATTAGAGACGCATCCTCCAATTCTTTGACTACATTACGTGCGGAGAAATCGACATTGTGGAAAGGGTGTTGGTAACAGAAAATATAGAACACCGAACCTCCTACTCGATGGACTAACTAGATCAGGGTTTAGAGTTCTCATTGTCGTCTGCTCTTTGGATCGCGCAATACAGAGACAGAAGGATGAGGATCGCCAAAGAAACATTGAAGGAACTGACTATAGAAAAAGAATTGGAAACAAACCAAAATGTGAATTAGCAATATTTGAATATGTCCAAGAGCACACACCACTTAAGCCAGCCGAAGAAAGGTCGTAAGCCCTGTAATTACTCCATACTTCCATATATATTTTCCATTAAATATAATAAAAAATAGCTGTATCTCTATGAGATATCTGATATTTGTTAAAAATGTCAATATTCAATCGTGCTGTCGGCAAGATTAATGCCAACCCTATTAAATCTGGGTACGTCACAGTTGACTAAACGTTTAATGTTATACAACAGCAATGAAAACATGATGGTCAAGGTACCGCGAAGGTTTGGTTGAGAATAAGCCGGATTATGTTAAACAACTCACTTTATCGGTAGTAAGTCGCTAAATATCCACTAAAACTTGTCTGGCGCGGACCGTCTGACAGGATCGATGATAAACGAGATATTGTCACGGGTCGCCGCGGCGGCACCTCGGGTGGCGCTTCCGAAATCAGACACAATAAATATTTGACATTTATTTATTACGCTTCCGCGGCACGACTACCACCGCTTACAACAAATGGTTATGCAGTGAGGCAAGGTGACAATGGAATCATAAAATAAATCACTTTAATTTGACTATTTTTTAGAAGACGATAAACATTTATATGTATAATTAAAAGTCATAATAGCAATATGCTGCAATAAATACGAATATCTAGACACAACTAATGTAATATTTAAAAAATAAAAAAATATCAACTTTTTCAACACAAACACTTTTTGCAAAATTCCCAGAGTCCCAAAATAGAAAACATTTACAAAAAAATCACAATTAATTAAAGAAAATAACACTAAAATTTGAAGCAAACACATCATTAAGGTTTAAAAATAACTTTAAAATCCCTTAATGTAGCACCAAACACTATCAGCAAAATCTTATATGCTTAGGGATAAAAAAATTCAATAGCCTCCTTACACAAATTAAAGAAATAAAATATATAAAAGAGTTTAGAAAGAAATAAAATGAACACTTCAGAAACACATGATTAGAAAATAAACAATATTATATAAAATTGTTGTAGTGTAACTCCCTCTCCAAGCACAAGAGCTGGTCTCTTTTTTGGAGTCTTTTAAATTAACTAAGCCATTGAATGAAGGAAACCCCATGACCGGGCAATTCCCTTGTCAAAAACACGTATAACTTTTTAAGTATAGACAATAAACTTTCCTAATTTACATATCATTTAAATTTAATACTTGTAGCGGGAAAATCTTTCATCACAGCGAAACGAAACTCTAATACGTTATCGTCTGTTTAAATATAATTACATTTATTTTAATAGCATGTCCCTCGCAGGATTCTAGTTTGTAACTTCTAATTGAAAATTCAACATTACAATAAATATTTTTTTTGATAATAGTGATCTTTTAACCAGTGACGTAGCGATTGTTAGAGAAGCCTGGGGCGCCTAGGTTTAGACTAGAGCGCTTTTCTCTGTTTTTAAAAATTCTAGTGATGATACAATTCTTCTTGAAGGCTACATTTGCTCATATGGAGAACATTACCCGGACATGTTAGTCGTATACAAATATAAAATTACTAACACAATGTATACTCTCCTTTTCTTTGCATGTGTGATTTTTCTGTTGCAGATATAGCCTAGTTGTAGTACAGCACGCCACATAAAAAGTATTAATTCAATATTACGTTTCATAGCTTTCTTTGCTTTTAATCTATTCAAAAAAAAAAACACATTCACTAGTTTAATCACAATTCATTTTTATACTATATTAGATCATCTATTTTAAATAATCTTGCTGCGTATTCTATAAATCTTTCAAGAGCATTATCGTCATTTTGATCACCTTATTAATACTCTTCCATCTTCCCCTATCTTGCGCTGTTTCACTAATAGATGACCATTCAAGACATAATCTGTCTTCATGAAATCTTTGTTGTTTAACTCAACTTAGTTTGGGACAACCCGACCGCCTTGCCTCCGGAAATACATCAAATACGTCTTTGTAATCGTTTACGTGGAATTCGCAAGACTTGTCCAAGCCACCCCAGTTGTAAACTTTCGTACTCTATTTATTTTTATTAATTACCCATTGAAACATAAGTTTTCAGATACTGCACGCTTTTGTAGCAATATTTGAATATGTCCAAGAACACGCACAATTACTGGATTTTCACCTACAAAGGCACTGTTATTAAATAAATAATAGATATCTCATAGAGATGAAGCTATTTTTTATTCATGGAAACATATATGGAAGTATGGGTAATTACTGTCATTAATTATGGCTTACGACCTGGCTTAAGTGATCACTTTATATAATGTAACGTTCACCATTCCACCCAATCAACCTCCATATCTATCAAATTTTTGAAAGTTGTACATATGTTAATATGTGGAATCACTTCGAATACCACTACACTATCGCCATTTATGGACTAAATATGATATTCATTTTTCCCTGAAACAGCATATGCATATATACAGCCGAAGAGAGGTCGTAAGTTGTATTTGAAGTGTTTCCACATAGTACCATATATACAACATCCAAAAATTACATATGGAGATTGATTAATGGGTGAGAATGGTGAACGTTATATTTATGTAAAGACTACAGGTCGTAGGCCCTGTAATCTTTCCATTAAATATAATAAAAATAGCTTCGTCTCCATGAGATATCTATTATTTGTTTAATTTTGTTTTAATTGCTCCTTGTAATGTCCTTATTTCTTCATTTCTAATCGATACGGTCTTCAAGCGGGCCTCGCACGTGCCATTTAATACACAATCCACCAGTTGTTGAACCCTAATCCGTCTGTCTGACCATATATTTGTTTTTAATTTATTTGTCGATGGCAAATGGATCTAATTCTGTTTTGATGGTTCGCCTCCGTGTTTTTTCAAACACGTAAACCCGACGTTTGTTTAAAGCCATTATTTGTTGGTTTACGTTCCTTCAAGATTTATCGGAGAATTGCGCTGATTTCAGCCACGCGTTCGATTTATTTAATTTTCTGCGTGTGCTCGTGTTTGGCCAGAGTGTTTACTTAAATGTTGTATATCGACCCGTCAAATTTGTCGACCAAAACTTTTACCACGCGTAAAGAAAACGTCCTACATTTTTATTTACTAACCTACTCTTCACGTGACGTCGCCTTTGGAACTGGTCAGTCATGAATGCCGGCTTTTATATTGTCTTAGTCAAAATGTATGAGAATACGTGTTGCGTACAAGCATCGATGCCGGAAGAATGTCAGGACAGGAAAGGAGAGTTTGTAACTCGCCACAATCCTGATTCTGCTGGCATCTCCAAAGATGTGGACTATATATTTTAACTGCACTGGATCAAGGTCACCAATCGACTTGCCGGTGGGAGGGGGGGGGGGGGCACAGTGCATTAGTTTCGTTCAATAATAATATTAATATGAAATTAATATTTATACACAAATTAATATATGTCTTAAACAATACGGTTCCTTTATCAAGGATTTCTTTTTTTAATGTAATCCATTTGGCAATATATATTATATAATGCGCTTAATGTGTGTTAAAAAATCAAACATGTAATCAATTCCGTACCAGAAAGAAGGTAACACAAAATGTGCAATGAATTATTCTCACATTTTTTTAAATATTATCTACTAAAGAACTGTCACATACACCCTTCATGCACTTTATATTTATTTATTTTGTGACAGAATATAGAGTGCAGGTGTTACGATATAATGTCACATAACACCTTGATTCACCGAAACTTTCAAAAGTAAATCTTTTCATTTGTTATATTTTCAGTCAACAGTAATATTGGGTGTCAGCAAACGGTGAATTGTATGCATATTACCCATTTTATCAAAGTTGTATTTAAATATATTGAACTTAACTATCAAAATGAGTAAGGCAGAATATAATTTTATAAAAAAATATGTGAAAACACGGCGAGAATATGAGAATACAAAAAAAATAAAAAAATGATTGTACGCATTTCCAATTCTCAATGTAATAAACGAAAATAAGTTTGAATATGCAGAAGAAAGAGATAGTAATGGTGAACGACTGATAGTCGAGATGAAGGAGAATCGAAAGGAGTTTGATTCTTGAATGATGTTAACATAGATGAATCTTATTTTAGTTTTATGTAAGATATTTCGTGACATTTATACTTCGTTGGAAAGCTAGTAAAATACGGAAGTTGTTAAAATACTTGTGTTGTACACTTAATTGCTTAATAATACAATTAAGAAATTTGCTTATTTCTTGAATAAACGTAGTTTTAATGTGCTGCTCGAAAGTATTAGCAAATTGTGCTGTTTTTATGGTCCATAATAACGTGTGAGCATATTGTTTAAACATAAGGAAAAAAATACAACCATACATGTTGTAGTTATTTATTTATTTAACTTTGAAGTTAAAATTTTGGATATTATTTAAAAAAAATTAAAATATCTAAGAAACGGTTCACATTTGAATATGGCAATATGGGGCTAAATCGACCACTTACGACCCCTACTATTGCGTCTTTAAAGAAATTAATCGATTTACCAGTAACCCTATATAAAGAGGTATAGCGTGGTATACACCATATTGTTGCATACCTTGTGTTGAAAATCACCATCGAGTATTACCTTCCTGTAAGAATGTGACTAAATTAGAATTGTGTATTTTTATTTTTTCTTATTCTCAGTTGGAGAAGCTGGTCTCCAAGAACTACTTCCTGCACATGTCTGCCAAGGAAGCCTTCAAGAGCTACGTGAGGGCCTACGACTCACACCAGCTGAAGGCCATCTTCGATGTGGACACGATCGACCTTTTTAAGGTCGGCAAGTCCTTTGGATTCATCACCCCGCCGACCATCGACCTCCGTATCCTTTACATTGATCACTTCGCTTTTAAGTTCGGGGGGGGGGGGGGGGCTAGTCGCTTGCATCTATAATGCAACTGCACTTTATAATGCAACTGCAACGCCTAATATATATTCGACGAAAATTGCGATCTAGAATGCCAAATAATTATCAATCTAATAAATTATTCGATAGTTAAGTTTGTTTTTTCGAAAGTTTTTCATTTTTTTTTTACCGTGCAATAATGTAATTATCATTTTATATTTGAGGGATAGTGCTAACCGACGGTTATTATTATCACTTTATTAAATTTAGTAGGCACCATGCGCCTGTATATATTTTGATTATACAATTATATTTGAATGCACATTTTTATATAATATACCGTATCACGTTTTTCGGGAGCAATTTTTTTTTATTATTATTTATTAACTTTATTACATACATGTACGAGGGGCAAGTAAAAAATAAGGTTCCTACATTTTTTTCAGGTATAAGGTATTTTTTATTGCAATAAATAAGTAAACCATCTGAAAGCTTGTACTTTATTCTATTTTTCTACATAGTCTCCTGATTTTTCTATGCATTTTTCCTGACGAGTTATCCACTTCTGAAAACCCGCTTCGAATAATTCCGCCGCTAGGCCGCCGATGAACTTGGTGACAGCTTCTTTCACCTCTTCATCTGTATTGAAGCGTTGTCCACCCAAGTGTTGCTTCAATTTCGGAAACAAGTGGAAGTCGCTGGGAGCAAGATCAGGGCTGTAGGGGGCATGGTCAAGCAATTTCCAGCCGAATTTGTCCAGTAGGGCGGTGGTCTGTCGAGAGACATGCGGGTGAGCGTTGTCGTGGTGCAGCCTAACGCCCTTGGTCAGTATAATCGGTCAAAATGTTGTCGATGGTTTTTTCACAAACCTCAGGAACCTGGACAGCAAGCTCCCGAAGCGTTACTCTCCGATCTTCGAGGAGAATGCGCTCAATCTTCGCCACGACTTCGTCCGACACCGATGGCCTCCCACTCCTTTGCTCGTCGTGGACGTCTGTGCGTCCTTCGGAGAACTCCCTGCACCATTTGCGGACGTGTTGGACGCTGATGCAAGCTGTGCCATAAACTTCTTCCAACTGTCGATGAATTTCAACAGGTTTAAGCTTCTTCGCGTTTAAAAATCGAATCACCGAACGGATTTCACACCTGGCGGTAACGGCGATGGCGGGTTCCATAGCGGATGGCTGTCAGGCCTTTACTGAGCGTCGCAGCGTTTGCTCCCGGTAGTGGGGATGTAGTTAAGGGACCAACAATCAAGGCGGTGTTGCCGGATTTCGCCTAGCATCTCGCGTGGCGAGTGTACAGCGTAAGGAACCTTATTTTTTACTTGGCCCTCGTACATTATAATTTGTAATATTTACCTAACTACAGAACAGTTTTACGGCGAGGATATCGCCCTTCACATAGTAATTAAAGAGTTTTTATCAACAGCAATTTATTAGTTTTAAATGAAATACAACAAAGGAAACAAAAATTAGATGAGAATGTGTTAATTCTCTTTATATTTTAGGGTGGTCGTTGAAATTTAATTATTTTTCACAAGAAGTCTTTATTGATTTTATTAAATATTTGTAGCACAACACGTTCTCGCCGTGTATATATTGTTCGCGATCGGTACTCTTCAAAAAAAAAGAAAAAAAAAGCGCAGTCGATATGATTCGAACCTACACTCCCAGATAATATCCGATTTCTAGTCGGACGCTTTAACCGCTGCGCCACGGCTGGTGATGCGAGGCGTGTAAATATTACGGTATTTATTTGAGTATCAACATAACTAACAAAAATATTAGCGCATGCGTTATGAATATAAAAGATAGAGCTAGGCATGGAGAGAGTAGGTAATAGTATTTGTCTGTAAATTTGTACACCTATGTAATATTACGCTATTTTTCCTTAACCGCCAATCCAACAGGAGTGTCGGGAGCCAAGAAGAACGACCGGCCCAGGAAGCGGCAAGGCGGCGGCGGCTTCGGTCAGTTCAACACCCTGAACTCCGACGGCAGGAAGAGGGACGACAGGACCAAGATATACAGGCAGCCCAAGCCCGGCCACGCGGGCAGGCCCGACAAGCGCCAGTTCACCAGGTGATCCGGCTCACGGGACAAGATGGCGGAAGAAACAGAACGCGGCCGATAGGCGGAGACGGGAACGGGAACGAAATCTAGATTCAATTTAGCCAGATTTTTTGGTTACTTGGTCTAATTTAGTTCTTCAAAATATTTTATTATAATTTTAAATAAATGTTTGAAAAAATCTATATTTGTTTTATTATATTATCCCTATCTCATCGGGCAGATCAATAAAAATAGACTGAATGCAGTGGAAATGAGATCACTTAGGCGTACATGTAGCAGATCCATTTATGACAGTGAGTAAAGTCAATAAGATTCGAGTGTCAGGACAGAAAAGTGTGGCACTCTATCCCCTCTGCCTACCCCCCCGGGAAAAAGCCTGATGGTGAGTATGTATTTTTTAATAAAAATGACTTTAATTATAATAATACAGAATGCACTCATTCTGTCGTTGTTGGTAAGGTTATAAGTGGTCAGCTGACTGAGGTCACGTGTGGCAGCGGTGTGATTTTTTTAAAATTATGAATAAAAATGTAGTCAATGCAAATTATAGTAGACAACATTAAGGGAGGAAATTTTGTGTGATTTGGAGGTAGAACGAATGGGTGAAGGGCCTGCCCACCTAAGTATTGAATAGCGCGAGAAACCTACATTTAGCGGGCTTCTAAGCCTCGATAATGGTCGGGCTTGTTTGAGAAGATGTACAGGTGTAACATACCTAGTCCACAATATTTTATGGGTGAATATTTGACTAAATGATGAGTCGAATGTGTGCAAACTCCGCACTGTTACAAAAAATATTATTACTTCAATATTACCAAAATTACTTTGTGGCATCATTTTATATACATAATTAGACAAAATACTATTTATTGATTATTCAACATATTTCGATACCTATGGTATCTTCTTCATGAAACAATGTATACTAAAATTAAAAATACAAGCATAGATAAAAACAAAACTATAAAGTGGTAAATAAGTAAGAACTAATAAGAAAAATTTAAAAGGTTACTATTTGAAAATATTATTGTTTAAAATGTTATGCGAAATCTATCCATTAATAATCTATCAATTCATTGAACGACAATGGTATTGACTTGTAATATAACATTTCCTGTTCTATAATATTGTACTTTTTTTCTATAAAATAAAGTTTTAACTTGATTAATGTTACAAATCGCTATTGAAGGGTGGATTGCCTATTTAAAAGAAAAAGAAGAAAAACCTATTTCATTGCTTCAGGCCTTAAATCACCTAACAAAAAATAGTCTGGCCGCTCGAAATTCGATGACATTTAATATATAAATATGAAATAATTCAGTTTTTTTTTAAATGCATTTATATCTCTGACACAAGTTGAGATTAGGCACATACTCTTCGAACATTTTCAACTCTTAATTTAGTCAGGTATCCGCCCATAAAATATTGTGGACTAGGTCTGTTTAAGTATGCGTTTTGTAATATTTTTACACTTGCACTATTGAAAGAAAGGGTATCCTCAATTAAGATTCAGAATCCCCCCGAGGACACATCGCAGAGGGCTAATCCAATTATTCTTCTTTGTCTTGCTGTCAATGAAAGCAGTCGTGATCATGGAAATTGAAGCCGATTATTGTGGATGACGACATTGAAAACTGTCGCCATCTATTCTGGTTCGGGGCATTTCTTGTGCATTCCAGGAGTAGGCTCTGCATCGAACATTTAACCTTGTTTGGTGTCCTTCCATGAGATCTGGATCACCAATTTTTCCGTGGTATTTTTATTTCTTCTTTATTACATATATATTCATTTTAATTTTATTTTTTGCCAAACTGCATGGTGGTAGTTTTACGGCAATGGTTTCCTTTTACATAGTTAAACATTTTTTAAAAATACATTTAATTAGTATTTAAAATATTACCAACCTATGTTCTGAATAATTTCAACTTCACAATTGGAATGTGTTCTAATAATAAATAATAATAATAATAGGAGATGTTAGATGAATTACTTAGAATTAAATATATATAAATAAAAAAGTCAATCTTTCGAAAAGATATACAATTTTTACAGGGTGTAACAGACCTAGTCCACAGTACTTTAAGGGTGGATACCTGAATATAATATAACAAGAAAATAAAAAATTGGTAAGAATATGTTATTTTTGTATTTTAATGTGATTTTGTAAAATGTTTAATAGATTTAGGAGAACACATTCTTATTGTGAAGTTGTAATTATTCAGAACATAGGTCTGTGATATTTTAAATATGAATTAAATTTCCATATTTGAAAATACTCAATGGTCTCCTAAATAATAAAGTTGTATCAATGTGTCCAAAATTTAATAAAAATGAATTGATAATTCTGGCGTCTGCTATCAGTTTACTCAAAGGTATTTGAGATTCTGTAAAAATAAGGTAGATGGCTCTGTCAAATGATAGAACGATTAAATGTATTAATATCAAAAAGGTAACATATAGGGTCGAAAATTGTCGCTAAAAATAATGTCGCTGTAGCTTAGTTGGATAAAGCACCTTCTTCCCCGGTTAGGAAAGAGATCCAGGTTCGAATCCCGGTGGCGCAAAAACAATATTTTTCGATAAAGTTGATTTTATATGTATATCTTTATATTTAATTCATATTTGTTTAATAGGTCTTTATTGATTTTGTTGATTATTCTTGGCACAACTCATTCTTTCGTTCTCTCACCCCACACATTGTTCGCGATCGGTACTCTCAAGGTTCAACCCGACGATTTGGTTGAATAGCTATGGTGAAGATCAGTATTTATGTTTCCATTATTTATCAACTCTTCGAATATTATATCATATGTTACTTCTTTTGTCAACTGGTAACATTTTGCATACAGTAAATAATTTACTATAATCATCTTTAAACAAACACTTCGTTCTGTTATCTATCACGTTATGTTATCGTTCTGTTCTGTATCATGACGTCTGAAACATGGCCAACATATCTTGAATAGTTGAAGATAGACACTGCTCGATTCCTTTCGTTCTGTGGGCTGTACACGGTATGCGGAGGTAACTTCAAAACTTTTGCAGACGGTGCTCCAATGTTTTATCGTCAGGGGCGGAACAACGTGCGGGCGAGAGGGGCAGCAGCCTGGATTAGCCAAAAAAAATGTTTTTCGTATATCGAGAGCGAGTGACAATATAAAATGTGGGACCACTTGTTATTTAAATCACTCAAAAAATTGTTACTACCCCGGGCGCAAGAACACCTAGTTTCACCCTTGTATAGGTGTTCAGCGGAAAAATTGTAATTGCTCGTAAACCATCAGGGTGAGGTAAGTGGGAGGGGTATTATTCGACGCGCGTGATTTACTGATTTGCCAGTCGCAATGAATCACTGATCGAGAGGGCACCGCGCATTCGCGGTTAAGCAATATTTAAAGTTCGGTGATTCATTGGTTCGTGCGCGTCGCGCTTTTTGTACTCACTTTAATATTCGACGAGTAAGTGATGGGCCGAGCACGCAACTTATCTGGTGTCGGGTTCAAAAGTTCAGACAAGGGACAATGGTTAAAACTCCTCCGGGACTATCAACGTCAGCAGCGACGCCAGAACATGTGGCTCAAGTTTGATATGAAATTATGCGCAATCCGCGTAAATCGATAAGGAAGATTGCAGCCTGTACTGGAATAAAAAAATCAACAGTGCACGTTATTTTGAAAAAGAATCTAGTTTCACCCATACAAACTGCAAATCGTGCAGTTTCTCAATAAAAATGACTATTCTTTACGTGAAACCTTAGCGAGAACGATGCTGGAGCGTTTTGAAATAGCGCGAACACTTGGATGCATATTATTTACTGACGAAGCACATTTTCATATCGATGGCTATGTTAATACAAACATGAAATACTGGTGCCCCGACAACCCAAGGGAACGCCATCAAAAATGTTTGCTTTGTCCAAAAACGACAGTGGGGTGTGCAATTTCTGCCCGAGGGATAATTACCCCTAATTTTTTAAACCAGTTGACGTGTATTGCCGAATGATTGACGAGTTTTTCACACACAGCTAGAGTTTCAATGGAAAAGCTGAGGGGAATTTTTCCCAATAAATTAATCAGCAAGCACGGAGACATGCCCTGGGCATCTCGGTCACTGGACCTTACACCGTGCGACTTTTTTTGTGGGGTATACCTTAAGTCGAGTCGTTTACAGAGCCCTCCTCAAACAATTCAGGCCCTATAAGAAAATATCCGCCGTGAAGTTGCTGCCATTGAACCAACGCTTTGCTCTTGCGTGTTCGCAAATTTAAGAGTCCGATTGTAAGAGTGTCTTGAGATAAATGGACGGCATTTAGACGATAATGTTTATAAAACGTAAAATCCGCATCGTTAAACTCCATTTTTTATAAATAAAATATAAGAATAACATTGTATTTTTTATTTTATTTTATATTAAACATGAACATTTTCCGCTGGACATCTTTATATCGCGATACAAATTTTAGTAATATAAAAAATATATTTAGGTAAATCCTGAATACGAAATGTCACTACTTATATATCATTTTCAATATTTCTCTATATCTCACATATAAAAGTGTGTGGAAACATAATTAAATATCCGGACCATCGTATTTTTTTTATAGTAACAAGTTTGTATAGCTTATGGAAGCAAATGAATGTATTTTTTGCAGACTTACTAAGTATAGTGGAGTAGGTACTTGATATTAATTAAGTTTTACTGATCGTTAATACGATATAAATTTGTAAATAGCTGAACTCTTAGCAATAATTTTAGTAATATTACGCAGTGGCTAATTACATACTACTTACTCAATGGCAAATTGGTTAATAAATTTTATATTAAGTATCGATATCTGCTGACCCTTTTAATTATATATCAGTGAAACCACATTTTGTTTACTAAATTACACGAGTTCAGGCATCTGGCCTCTGGTAGCCGATCAACTATCAACACGTTCGAGCCCACTGTGAAATGATCACCATTTAAACTTCGTTCTTGAATGCATCGAGGATGACGTCACCCTTCGCTGATGACGCCGTCCACTGTTAAACTGGCCTCAGCCTCGGTCGCCGCGTCACTGCAGGGGGTATCACTTCAAACGTTGCATAGTGATATCTCAATTTTGAATTTTTTTGTGGATTACGTGAATAAAGTGAACGGCGCTTTGAATAGAATGATAACTAATGGGAACTTGTTAATCAAGGCAAGACTAGCGGTTCACAATGGAGTTCTGGTAATGACACTGATGTATGTAAATGAGGCCTGGAACTGGCAGAAGAGGAACTAAAGTAGACTGAATGCACTGGAAATGAGATAACTTAGGCGTATGTGTGGCAGATCCATCTATGACAGAGTAAAGAATGAAGGAATGAGGAAAGAATATATTGCTGGTCTTAGAATAGTAAGTAAGATTAAGAAACGATTACTAAGGTGGTTTGTTCATATGGAACGGATGAATGAGGAGAGAATGTTAAGGAAAATATATAACGCAAATGTTGATAGCACCAGAAATGGAAGAGGACGTCTACGGAAAACTTTGCACGACCAGATAAACCAGACACTGGAGGATGGTCCTCTTAGAAGCCTCAATAATCGGCGAGCTTGTATGAGACAATGTATGAATGTGAATGAGGCGTGTGTCAGGACAAAAGAGTGTGGCGCTCTATCCCATCTGCCTACCCCCGCGGCAAAACATCACACAAATTGACAAATATTTAATTTTAATTAACGTACACTGACAAATTCGGGAAAGGGGGGTTTCAACCCCCTCTTCCCTAATGATGCGGAGTTTTTTCTTTTATAAACTAATTTTCTTTAAAACTATATTTCGTTATTGTTTTCACTTTAATAGTATTTCTTACATTATTTTTAGTTTACATAAATTATTATAGATATTTTCTTTTGGATATCTCTACCCAAGATTTACATACTTACCTATG
>CM062857.1:4960810-5156735 GCA_031772225.1 Eubasilissa splendida
ACACGTGCACTCTGCGCAATGTATCCACTATTAGGTAAGAATGGCAAACTTGCCGTTGACAACAAGCTCCTCATATACAAGGCCATCCTAAGGCCTATACTCCTGTACGCAGCCCCCCTCTGGGGCCACGCGGTCAAAACACACATCAATAAACTGCAGACTTTCCAGAATAAGATCATTCGATCAGCACTGGACGCCCCCAGATGACTAAGAGTCACACAATTACATAATGATTCCCCGTAAAAGCGTTCATAAAACAAATCTTCATGACCTCCCCATGCACTGAAACACAACTATAAACGTACTATGTAATTACGATATAACCGTTCTCTAACGTATTAAACGTCCCAAAACGGTCCTCATTTAGAGGATATAAATCACTGCGCCAGCTAGCAATTTCATGCCCCGTGTTTGCAGAATAAAAATAAAAAAAACAAATAATAAAAAATTTCAGGTCATTTAGCATACAAGATGATGAAGGAGCAAGGGGTCTGAAGTGACCCGGTACTCCAAATGCCAGTAAACCAAAGTCCAAAAAGGTCCATAATCACTGATGATGGTAGTTGCGAGTCATAAATTAAACGACAGATAGGTATGACGAAAAGTTCTATGTCCAGACTTGACAAAATATGGAAAAACCGCGGCAGTTCTGAGACGACGAAGCTCGGGCTTGCACATTCTCTGGTGCATTCTATATTTTTATATGGACCCTGAAAGCAAAGGAGAAAAGACGGAATGATGCCTTTGAGGTGTGGTGCTGGAGACACATGTTGCGCATACCATTTGCCTGAGACGAATCCTTCAATTTTTTGGGCATCTTCCAAGAAGGAAGCTTATTGTGGTGGACCATATCGAAGGATGAAGAGGAAATTTCTTCACCCGTTGGACCTACCAAGCGGAAAATGCAACAGACACTTCTCTGGTGACAGTCCTAAAGTGTACAGGATGCCGAGAAAAGTGGAGGAGCATAGAGCGAGAGTTTATGAAAATCGCGATTCTCAGACACGAGGGCCCGTCGTGGATGATGATGATAAATGTATAAATACTTACATATAATTCAGATTCGGTTGTTTTAATTGGTGCTGAAAGCGTTAACACTTGGCCGTTAAATCTTCTTCATTACGTCCATAGCTGAGAGTAATAATTAATCAGTTTCTCCGTATTTTGACACGGTAGGGGAGGTGTCTCGAGCCAGATGGCCAGCCCTGCCCTCGGTATCAGAAGAAAATGTCCAATTACGCCGTAAATCATCGCCGCTCAAGACTGGAAGACCGACAATTAATAGAATTTGATAAAAAATATATATACTTTTATTTATTGTGATTATGATTTGTGTATTTATTCGGTGATGTTTTAGATAATATACGCGTGGTAAATGTTTATTTAAAGGTCATTCAGTTACAGACTACCCCATGAGTTTATATTTCAAAATACGTACACAAAATTTGCAAAACTTTTTTTTATTTAAAAAAAATGCTTTGTCTACTCAATTTTTCGGATAATGCTAAATGGATACGATCAAGTAATTCCGAACTAGTCACTTGGCACCGTGGCGAGAGCTCCGTTACATCGCTCATAACTCAGATACTAGGTGTTTCAATACTTTAAAACATTTGTATATTAAACGTCACAGGTTATTTGATTTTAAATAAAAGTAAATAATTTTCTTTATCATTTTGTTTAATTAATAACGACTTCTTAATTTAATACTCGTAGGACTTACTATCGGAAGGAGGGTGACTGCAGGAAACAAAGTGAACGGCTCTTTGAATGGAGTTATAGCTAAAAGGAACTTGTCAACCGAGACAAAACTAGCGGTACACAATGGAGTCCTGGTACCACCACTGATGTATAGAAGTGAGGCCTAGAGCTGACAAAAGAGCAATGAAATTAGACTGAATGAAGTGGAAATGAGATCACTTAGGCGTATATGTAGCAGATCCATTACAATAATTAGTAAAGAATGAAGAAATAAGGAAAGAATATATAGCTGATCTTAGTGTAGTGAGTAAGATTAAAAAGGATCATCAAGATGGTTTAGTCATTTGGAACGAATGAATGAGGAGAGAATGGTAAGGAAGATATATGACGCAAGTGTTGATGGCATTAGAAATAGAGGATGTCCGCGGATGACTTGGCACGACCAGGTAAACCAGACACTGGAGGATGGTCCTGTTAGAATCCTCAATCATCGGCGAATAATGCGGCGCTCTATCCAATCTGCCTACCCCCGCGGGGATGGTGGCAAGTTAGTTAATTAGTTAGGATCTACTAATCTACTTACCTTACAGAGAAAGCAAGACATAAATATGTCATGGTGTTAATAAAACAGGACGGGAATAAAAATGATTGAATTCTTTTCATTTCTAATTACAATCTGTCTGAAAGACATTCGATAACTAGTATAAATTTGCAACTATCGACCACCCTATACCTTCTTACATGATGGAGATGACCGTTTGCCGTATCTATTCGGTAATTTTATTAGATTCTTATTGTACTATCCGTAAATCTGGAAAGCATCTAATCATTAACACAGGTACATTATATTCTTTTAGGAGAACACATTCTTATTGTGAAGTTGTAATTATTCAGAACAGACGGTCTGTGATATTTTAAATATGAATTAAATATATTAATTATAAAGATATACATATAAAATCAATTTTATCGAAAAATATTGTTGTTGCGCCACCGGGATTCGAACTTGGATCTCTTTCCTAACCGGGGAAGGTACTTTATCCAACTAAGCTACAGCGACATTATTTTTAGCGACAATTTTCGACCCTATATGTTACCTTTTTGATATTAATACATTTAATCGTTCCATCATTTGACAGAGCCATCTACCTTATTTTTACAGAATCTCAAATACCTTTGAGTAAACTGATAGCAGACGCCAGAATTATCAATTCATTGGATAAAGTTGGATAAAGCACCTTCCCCGGTTAGGAAAGAGATCCAGGTTCGAATCCCGGTGGCGCAACAACAGTATTTTTCGATAAAATTGATTTTATATGTATATCTTTATAATTAATATATTTAATTCATATTTATATTATATTCTATTACCAATTGTAGTCACCGGTAATTTGCTCTTTGTTGAGTGTGGATTTTATAATATGCATAACACACTCGAGTACTCGTGCGCTTAATTTAAAAGTTCACTTAGTCATTTTGTAGATTACGGATAACCTTCAAAATATTTAACTGCGTAATTTAATAAACGGGCAGTAGGCGTTATATACAAGTACTGAAAATATTAAGTACAGTAAAAAGTTTTCGTTCTGCTTCAAAATATCGTGGGAACACTGAATACCTAATATTGATGCTGACAGATCTTGAACATTATGGACCCCTGCAAAACCAAAATACCTAATGTGTAGCCAATCTCTGATTCGATTGTTAAAGGGGTGAGGGATAAGGGCTGAGCCCTCTTGTCTCCGACATATGTGGTATCAACAATGGCGTAAGATTTTTTGGGGTACCCTATTCGGGGAACATTGTGAAATTGTTTTGTATAAAGTAGTAGCGAAAATGGGTAAAGTTTTTTTAATTCTTTTTTTGTTTGATTTTGTTGATTTTTTTATATTTTTAGTGAAAGTTTTTATATAATATTTTTATAAATTTTATTCAAAGAATATTGAAATGGGACGAAGATGGTGGGGATCGAATGAGGGATCATACAGGCCGAGGGAGTTTAGGATGGAAATTAATTTAGAATAAAATTTAGACGATAAATCGTGTATGTGTCGTTGAGTGAGGGTATGTTTGAGTCTCTGTGAATGATTGTGTTTCTGACAAACCAGGGTGAGTTTGTGATTCTCCTAAGGATATAGTTTTGTTTGGATTCCAAAATTTCTGTGTTACTTGAACCCCTGATGGGGGGTATGTGAGTATAGGACGGATGATTGCTTTGTACAAGAGTAATTTGTTTTGTAGGGTTAGTGAACTGTATGAATTTAGGAGGGGGTATAGTCATTTGTAGTGTAGCCAATAGGCAAATTCTATTGTTAAAGGAATGATATGGAGGAGCGCAGTCATGAGCACAGCGGATCGTATCAAAACTAGCGGACGACTAAATTTTCGTACAATAGAACAGTTGGTGGCGCATTGTCATACGACTGTTTTGTCTGCAGTATGCGCTTGTTTGTATACAAAGAACTATGTTTGGTATTTCTCTGGGAGATCAACGAGTGGACAAAGCAAAAACAATGGTTGCCTACGTTGTCCAGAGTTCAGACGATTCTCCAATTTGAAGTAACGAGGTTTACAGACGAGGAAAAAATAGACCCTGCAATGCTGTCCACGGTGGGCAGTAAAAGCAGACGTCGACCACAAATGCGTTATGCTGACGACCTAAAGAGAACTGCTGGCCTTTTAGATGACTAATGTGAATGTATTATGTACCTATGAATAGGTTCAAATGCGCAAAATTTTATCCTCGTAGCAATAAATGTCTTAAATGGCAATTTAGCCCCCCCGTAGACATTTGAACCCATCGTCCATGAAACCGGATTTTAAATAAATTTCTCCATTTATACAATACTATACATTACTATTTAAGATTCATCATCTGTGTATTAGTAATTGTATTTAAAATTCAAAAATATTGTGCTGACGTCACTACAATAATTATTTATTTTAAACATTAAAAACGCAGCAGGCAATTAGTTCATAGATATGTTTATCGGGAAAAAAAAATTCCTTAAAACTATTTTGTCTTATCAATAATTCTATGAAAATGTTTTTTTTTGTAAATCTATCAGACGAGTCCGATTGAATATGTTTTACTGGCAGTTTCTTACAGGGCCCCCTTGGACTTGTTTAAATATGAAATGTCATACAAAAAAACCAACAATTTAGTACATTTTTACCACCACCCTGTCCTATGATCAAGATCGTATGGCGTACAATGGTACCAAGAACGCCAGCTTGGTAAATAAGAAATAAAAAAAATCAACAAAAAATTTCTACACTTTTTGCCAAGCTCTAAGGTTCTGCGAAGTACTGAAAATTATGATACATATTTAAAAAAAAAAACATGAACACCCCACCCCGCATTTATCACTTGTCGACTATCAGCGTATATGGGTCCAGGGGCTCTTCTTTTCGATGAGTATTTTATAGTTTTGTAGCTTAATTCTATTAAAAGTTTTGAAGTATCAGGAGAGAGCATAAAGAATTCTGCACCCCCAGACCCAGGGCTGGGCTGGAAGGGGCTCGGATGGGCCCCTTATTACATTTGACTTGGGCCAGCGAGTCCCTAGTTAAATTAAGAAAATACAATATTCTCAGATCAAATCAGTACCTAACTGCAAATTCTGTAAATAGTTTAAATGTATTACGAAACATAATACTTTGTTGCCTTTTGAAATTTCTCGTGAAATACATTTATTTCGAGTGCATAATAAAAGAGACCCGGCTGTTTGTATACAAGTCTAACGATGGTTAAAAACGTTAATATTTGATGTCGTTAGATGTTCAACGCAACATTGTTGTGAACGATACCTTGATCGATTATCCTTTCATACTTCACACGTGCACATTTTTTTCCCTTTACCGTAATTGTGCACAGTTTTGAGAAGTACAGTACTTACAGTCATATTTATTACTTTGTACCATCATTTACTGAGGAGAACTTTAGTTTTAATCCAGTGCTCTGTTTTGAAAAATGGAATTGTAACGAAAGGAATAGTATTAAGGAGAACACATTCGTATTGTGAAGTTGTAATTATTCAGAACATAGGTCTGTGATGTTTTTAAATACTAATTTAATGTATTAATTATAAATATATACATATAAAATCAATTTTGCCGAAAAATATTGTTTTTGCGCTACCGGGATTCGAACCTGGATCTCTATTTCCAATCCGGGGACGTACACCACCAATTGTGTTATAGCGCCAGTATTTTTCATGACAAACTTTCGAACCCATATGTTACACTTTTTCAAATTAATACATCTGTCGTTCCATTATTTCAAAGCCATCTACATTGTTTTTACGAAATCTCAAATACCTTTGAGTAAACCGACTGCAGACGCCAGAATTTTCAATTCATTTTTATTAAATTTTGGATACATTGACACAACTTATATTATTAACACATTTTTATTGTGAAGTTGTAATTATTCAAAACATATAGGTCTGTGATGTTTTTAAATACTAATTTACCGTACTTCCCCGGATTGGAAATAGAGATCCAGGTTCGAATCCCGGTAGCGCAAAAACAATATTTTTCAACAAAATTGATTTTGTATGTATATATTTATAATTAATACATTAAATTAGTATTTGAAAAGAATATTACCTATTCCTGCATCAATCTTGGAACATTTCACCCTTGCAATCTAAGATATTGGTAAATACATTTTCCAGTCATTGATATTGATTATTTTACAGTATATTGCGAATTGTTACATAATATAGGTAACATTTGATTGTTTTAATAATTATTGCATATAATTGTGTGATTGAAAAATCAGCTGCTTCCCCGAAACACCGCGAAGAGCTCTAAGATTAAGCGAGCCTCTTGTTAACGTATTGGCAGCCCACCGCTGCCCGGACCCCACACAAGATTACACTCACAATTTGTAGGAGTATACTTGTATTTGTACGAGGGCACTCATTAGTTTTGGCATGGCCCTGATCGCTAATTACTCACTAAATTGAACGAACCCTTTACTTTTGGTACCGAAAGCATACCGTCCTGGACAAGGTATAGGTAATATTATAATATAATACAGTTTATAGAAAACAAGATATCAAGTCGAATCCCCATTGGGTAGGCATAACTAACTCTGCACGATAGCAAAAAATAATAATGGGTGTATTTTAAATAGTCTACCAGTGGCGTGCCATGTTTAAAAAATTACAATCAGATTATTGATAGTATCGGCGTTAACTTTGTAGAGTTTCATCATAATGGATGGATATAAATGAAACAATGTTATAACTCTATTTGAGTTTATTAGCACTATTCGAGTATCGAGAGCAACAGTAACTTAATAAAGAAATAATAGATATCTCATAGAAACGAAGCTATTTTTTATTATAATATATTTAATGGAAAATATATGAAAGTATGGGTAATTACAGGGCTTACGACCTGTCTTGGGCTGACTTAAGTGATCACTTTATTTTGATTTGTGTGTTCTTGGACATATTCAAATATTGCTAATATACTGGTCAAAAATAAAAAAATATATCAAATTGAAAAATATTAATTTTTCAAGCGTATTCTAGTATAATGTGTTAAAATTATTTTACAGATAAAGAATATTGCTTTAATAATTAAAAAAATAATAATTAGATTCTCATTGTGACATATACGCTGTTTCAAGGAAATTAATTATCAAATTTAGTCCATAGATGGCGATAGTGTATTGGTACTCGAAGCGAGTCCACATATTAACATATATACAACTTTCAAAAATTAAAAGATATGGAGATTGATGGGTGAGAATGGTGAACGTTATATTTATATAAAGTGATCACTTAAGCCAGCCGAAGACAGATCGTAAGCCTTGTAATTACCCATACTTCCATATATTTTCCAATAAATATAATTAAAAATAGCTTCGTCTCTGAGATATTTATTATTTCTTTAATAACGGTGCCTTTGTAGATGAAAATCCAGTAATTATGTGTGTTCTTGGACATATTCAAATATTGCTAGTAACTTAATATGAGATGAGAGCTACTGTTTCTCTTGAAACTCTATCTATTACAACGGTTAACCGAACTCCAGGTTGTAGATGAAAGGTAGAAGAGAATCATCAAGGACATTAATAGATCACAACCTTCGTTTCTCTGTAATTAGGGAACGCTGTGGAGAAGAACATGCCCTTCGTGCATTTACTTAAATAAACTCACACCATTGAACCGAGTAGGTTTAGAAAATGAGGTTCTTATATCTAATTTCAATTTTTAAATTCTTAAATTTTATTCAAAATTTAAACTCAAATGTCCCCACGGAAAATAAACAATAGCTCTCCATTTTTCAAATAAGCCAAAATAGGAATAATAGATATTTAAAACTGTGAAAAGAGTATGAAGCTAATAAATGATGCGACGATTCTGCGTAGGTTCGGCCAGAGAACCTGAATCTACACTCTCGGCTAGGTCCATGCACACGTCATTACGTCTTATTACCTGCTGTTGTAGCAAAAATTGTAGGCGTTATTTGATGAATGATTTACGGACATTTCCTAATCATCCCGAGTGAAACCTGGCCGAGTCAACCTACATCTTTCTTGCACAATCTTAACGAAACCTTCTTGCCTTTTGGTCGTTGACACGACGCTATTTAATACAGTTGACAAACAACGCGGACGGTGCTCGACTGGGAAAGGTTATGGTGGAGATCTCAGTTAGCGTCGGTGGTTTAAAATGTCGGTCTTGAAATATATTTATATTTCTTTTTATTATCATTTCATCTCATTCTTATATGTGAATCCTAGAACCTCACAAAGATTTTATGAACAGATGCTTGCGGAGAATGTTTGACTTTATGATAAATTATTAAATAAGGAATCGAACACAACAGCCCTTGATCACAGCTGATGAATAAAATGAGATGCACAAAGCTGGAACGTGTTTTAGTGATGTGTACAGAAAGTCTAAACTGAGTGTCTCTTATACACACGAATAGTAACCAGAAATCCCGGGCTATACAACTATACATAAGTCGTACACGGTGACACTACAGGACATGGGAGATGAATGGATGGTGCAGAAGAACTGGCGGTGGACCGTAGTCAATGGAGAAGTTTTGTGGCGGCCGTGCACTGCAGCTAGGAAGCTAAATGGCAGAAGAAAAACAAGATGTGTAATAGATTAGTCGTTAATCCTTGTTGATCCAATCAACCGGTTAAAAGGTTTCGTCGATTATCTTATCTTTGCAACAACATCACCGTAAATGAACACCGTCCCTTCAGACAGTTTCTATTATACTTCTATATTATCTCCTATACCTGTGTGGTGCAAACATGACGCAAGCTGTCGTCCAGTTATGGCCCTTATCCACAGATGAGACTTCTTTCGGAGATTTGACTCGAGTGCGCATAATGGACAATGTAGAGCCCGTATGTTTTGCGCGCGAATTAGAATGACGCATCCAATACACACGTACTTTATCGAAGTCTTATTGATAGGTAACTGTGGACACGGGCCTTTACTGTTTATTCCTCTTGCGCGGAGTGCTAAACCCCTTTAGAATCTCACAATCTTCCATCTTTATTCTTTCGACTCTTGCTTGAACTCAAAATCTTGACGACGATTGCAAAGTTTCATACCCAGAAACAAATTGACTTGATTCAGTTTACGGTTTCTTATGCAGAGTTTAAAGTATTCTTGGAACCCCACCTCGCGTTGATTTTGTACGTATGAAGGAGAGGTCATGAATTATTAGAAAATCTTTTGTTTTTAGAAGCTGGTTCTTTTTTACAATTCGACGCGAGTTCTTCAACTGTCATTCGGAAGAGCACTTTCGATTTTGGTACAGTTTTTTGCAATCCTTCCTTTAAACAAATTTAAAATAACTATGGCCCCCGTTTAAAATTATTTTGATTTTTT
This sequence comes from Eubasilissa splendida, assembly GCA_031772225.1. Classification (NCBI taxonomy): domain Eukaryota; kingdom Metazoa; phylum Arthropoda; class Insecta; order Trichoptera; family Phryganeidae; genus Eubasilissa; species Eubasilissa splendida. Next base: position 4,970,389 of record CM062857.1, read on the forward strand.
TTTAATAAATATTAATTTAAAATATCTTTTCACGTAAAAAATGTTATATTAGGATCTATCTGAAGTTTCGGATCCCATTGGGGCTGATGTCGACAATGCGATCTTTTCACGCATTCGCACGCCGATACATGTTATAGCCTGTTGATATGCGAGAAAGCTGCTCGGAGCAGCTCTCTAGATAATTTTTGAATCTGCCCGTGTTAGGCTGGACGCCACTGGACGCCACTGATTCGCATAGGTATCTACGAATACTAATTCGTGTTACAGCCTCGACATTTAATCAAATTATACTTTCAGTTTCGCTCTCTGATAGCACTGCCTACCATTTAAGGGATAATAATTCGCCATATTGTTGAATGCGAACAGCCAATCTGATAAATAGTTTCGGCCGGAGACATTAACCGGATTTACATACTAGCTCATTTCCCCATTTGGCCTGACTTTATCGGTTCATTAAAAGCTTTTCTTCAGTTCTCATGTTCCGCAGAACACGTCGTCCACTATTTATGTGAAGATGAATACATTCCGGTGGCCAGAGCAATAAAGCGATGGGGGTTCCAAGAAAGTCGTGAGAAACCTGAAACAAAGTAAATTGAAACATTTTCAGATTCCGCTGTTATTTGGCGCTGTATTTAGTAATGTCGTTAACCTGTAGTTGCGTTATTGATGACTTTATACATTAAAAAGACCATGATTTATATGGACAGAACACACGCAGACCACCGTTGTACATTTTTAAATTTATGATGTTAATTTATAGAATGCTTTTCTGTTATGTTTCTTGTAAAGCAAACCACGTGACTTGTTCGCTGCGCGCGCATTTTAATGCGAAACCGTATTCGGCGGAACGTGTAAATAAATATTTTGGACCGAAGTAATAAAAATAGTGATTAAAATGCTCGAGTACCCCAGTTATTTTAAACTAGCAAAGTGACGCCGAACAGTGTGTTGCTGAATATTAAAAAAATATTATAAATATACAAACAATTATAATAATAAACACTCAGCTTTAATCAGCTCAAATCGAGGATTTCATGTAAGAATAAAAGCCCCAAATGTCTACAAAAGAACAAATTCAAAATTATATATGACGGAAAAAATTGTTAAAAGCATTTAACGTGTTGGACCCACATTCAAAGATTTCAATTCATCATTTGTATATTTCCACATAAAATTAAACATCTTTCAGATTTTTATTTTTCATAAAAAATTAACCGATCCCGTGAAGGGATGGGCGCTGCAGCACCCTAAAGAGATAAAAATACGAAAATCTATAATTACTAAGTTGTATAAAACATCTATTAATTGCGTCCTTTCTCGTCACGTGCTCATCATTGTACCTGTTCAGCTACGAAAGTAAGTTTTCTTCCGATCTTGATTTTGAAATTGAAGAAGAGTCAGATACAAAGCGGCTGTATACTTAATTTTCAATTAATATATTGCACCTATCAAATCGAAATAATCAATGTTAGAAAAGTGTGATGTTACATCGTATTTTCGCATCCCTCTCTAGCTCAGAATTTGCCAAAAATATTAATAATAATATCACGAGGTACTTAAACGTCGTGCCAAAAATTCTATTTCCCGACTGATTTATCTTACGACTGAATCAAAATTCGTATCGCGCACTGCAAATATTCCAAACTAGCGTACGTAAAAAAATGTATATTTACAGTAGTCCCGTGGCTAGAAATGAGATTTTTATGAAACTTTCGGGACAATCTTTGATATACACCTAGTCTCAAGGTATCACCGTCTTGCACCTCACTTCACGATTGTTGTACATTAAATGTCAGTCCATTGACCATTGATGTCAGTTGGGGGGATTTGAATCTCACCAACAGCAGTTAAAACGGAATACTGTGTCTAATTGAATGCCTTTGTTTATCTAACTTTTAGAATAAATAGATGTGGATATCAATGATTCTAGATGATGTCTAATCTCGCTGCCAAAGCGATCGCCATACACGAAGGACTAAAACTGAAACCCGCGCACACTGGGGATTGAGTTTTGTCTCAATCAGATCAATCTCAAGCAGATTTCTGAGATTATATCCAGATCAAAATGTCAATACGTGTATCTACATAGTACTACTCTCTCAAATGTATCTTATATCTTATACGAAGGGGCATTTCAATTTTTTTAGCTACGTCACTGCTGAGAGTTCGAGAGGGATGCTGTCAAGAGATCAATGAGGGGTTCTACAGAAAATTGCGATCTCCCACAACGAGGAAACAATTAGGAAGGAATGAATCTCTGTATCCTGAAGAAAAATCATTTTCAGATGTTTTCTATCCACTGTTGGATGAAGGCCTTCCCAACTCCCACCCACTTTTCTCTGCCACGTATTTTCGAAAATTTGATGATTTCGTCAGTCCAGTGGGTTTTGAAGCGGCCTGTCGGCTTTTTGATTTCCCTCGGGCACCACTGGATGACTCCATTCTTCCAACGATTGTCTCTTCGTATGGACCTGTCCATCCTGTCTATGTCCCTTTAGGACCAGTCTTTTGTTGAAAGTCAGTCAGACATGACCACTGTAAGTATGCATTGATCAAAAAAAATTCATTTTAGACTGGAAGATGGCTTTTGAAAATCATAATCAAACGTCCGAATGAATTCCCGAAGAAGAGTACATAATTAAAAATAAGTAGATTAAATAAAATACAATCACTTTGTATGGAACCATGAAATTTATTATATGCCAACCGGTTTCGCTTAGCTCAAGCTTCGTCAGGACGTATTTAATGCTAAGCGAAACCGGTTGGCATATATAAATTTCATGGTTTCTACAAAAATATAAAATTAAGTAGATTAGTCGATAATATGAATATTAATATACCTAACACAGAATCAAAAAATCTCACGATTTAATGTGCGATTCGGTCTTAACAATAGATGCGCAATAAATTCAATTGTTTAGGTAGATTATATATGTACATAGCCACTTATTATTATATCTGCTATATAAGAATAACAAATTAATCGCGATGCCCACACACGCGCTATTATTTCCAGCACGGCCATGCGATTGGTCGACTCCATTATCGTATCGGCCAATAGGAAACTCCACTTAATCATCCGTCAAATTGAGTTAAAGAAAAAAGATAGTAATTACGGCTACCGTCGCGTCACGACGCTATTGATTTCGGATTAGCGGACGGGCCCTGATCGCCATTTCATTTCATTCCGCCAGCCGGGTCGGTCCGGGTGTTGCGATGTGGCGTGTCACTTGTAATTAAATATTAATTTGGTCAAAAAATAAACCATGTATTTATATTCCGACCAGGATATTACGTGTCTCAAATGCCCCACAAGTAGTCGGATCGTAAATGACATCCGACAAATGTGGCGTGTTTTATTATTTTTGTTCGTGTTATGTTACCTTTGATACAACGGTACATCGGTAAAGGCATCAATGAATATATAAAAGCACCGAAGTCCTGCCTTTATAAATACTCAAGCCAGAATAAGAGCGTGCAGTGGGAACTGTTATATTTTTTAACCAGAGACAAATTGTCACTTCTGAGGTGGATTGCCGTATGATTGATAAGATAACAACATAACTCCGCACATAACAAAGTACAGAGACATAACCTGGCCACCTCGGTCGCCAGATTTAACGCCCTTGAGATCTAAAGTGTACAGTAATAATCCTCAAACAGTACAGGTGCTACCTCTTACATCCGGCGTGAAATCGCCGCCACCAACCCAGCATCTTTTTGTCGCCAATTTGCCAACATGAGAGTTCGGTTAAAAGAATGCGTTGCAAGAAGTGGAGGTCATTTAGACGACATAATGTTAACACTATCAACACAAAAATAAGCCTAATAAACTTACCTGTTTGTTTATATTTCAATTTCAAAATCGAAAAATTTCCGCTGGACTCCCTATACCATTATTTTAATGAAAACATATATTGTGATGTTGCAATTTCAGAACATAGTTCTATGATATACAAATATATTTTCAGTAAAAAAAATAGATTTTTTTTTCGTAGATAGCAATCACTTTGTTGTTTGACATATTATATTAAATAAAATAATTTTGTATGAAACCACGAAATTTATTATACGTCAACCGGTTTCGCTTGTCTCAAGCTTCAACAGGACGTATTTGAAACTAATCATAAATACAAAAAGAGTGCACTTATATACACATAAAGAGGGAGATAGAATATAAAATTACATGTGAAAGAGAGAGACAGAATACGTATATAGTTAAATAGAACATCAAGGGAGACAGAATACATATACAGATAGATGGAACATTAAGGAAAGGGAAAATATAGTGTTGATGGATATTAAACTGATTTTAAAGGAAACATAACTAATATTAGGTATCTCTCTTTCACATGCAATTTTATGTTCTACTTCCCTCTTTATGTATATCAGAGTGCACTCTTTTTGTATTTATGATCAGTTTCAAACAAAGTGATTGTTATTTTATTTAATAAAAGTACATTTATATTTAGTTGCTACCCGGGAAAACGCGTTTCTAACTAGGGGTGTTACGACGTGTATACTGAGAAAGTCATATGAAGGGTTAGTTCTGAGGGTGTGAACGATGCGCAACTCCCAACTCAATAATAAATCCAAAATGAGACAGCAGGGTGATATAAATAATTCATTCATTTTGCCTTCAGATATCGGCGGGAAGCAGTCCAATATAGGACCGGTGGATGTATATTCTTAAAAAGGCGAGGACCCGTTCCGGGTTGTACAACCAGTGTATGATGTTGATAACGATAGTGGCTAAATGTTTGTGCTATGAAAATAGGACTAAATCTTGCTGGTCTCCCAGAACGAGGGTGAAAGGAACCCTGTACCCAAAACTGTCAAATATTCACCACCACTGAAATAAATAACCTTTTAGTTATCTTGAGTTTTCTCGTGTTTCTTTTATAAACGTTAAAATCTCGCAAACCATTACGAAAAAAAAAACTTATCCAATTCACATTGTGGCAAAATAATAAAGTTTCGGAAAACAACACTTAATAATCTTTACTGCCCACGCCGGCGCCGGCCAATCATTGAAAAGGGTAAAATGGATCTTGATTCGTTCAGAGGTAACAAAACTTAATATTAATTAATCAAATAATTATTGCTACTACTAGCTAGTGAAAACTTTGATCGTAGTTAAATGAATATATTAGGTTGATGCATAATTATCCGTATTTAAAAAAAAAGTATATTGTAATATAATTAAAAATGAAAACAAACTCACAACATATTATGTACAATTATCATTCACTGTAATCATGGACTGATCGATGTTGAAGTTCTCAGCCAGTGTTCTAGTGGTGCAACTCTCGTCCTCTTCCACAGCCGCCAGAAGGGCTTGGTTGTTAAAATCCAAAGATCATCCTTTTTCTGACTTGTCGTCTAAGCCGGTATCACCAGCTTTAAAGCGAACAAACCTTTCGCTAATCGTTCCTTCGCCGAAAAGATCGTTGAGATCGCGAAATAACTCGGCACCTTTCCACCCTTTACAGTGTAACGTGGCGTACTTGTGGATGGTTTTCGATGCGCGTTTTATTTTCCTAACCCAATTGAAGAGTTATATTACAACAGATGTCAATTAATCGTCAAATTCAAAAAGCAAAACGTCGTTAGTAAAACAACATAATATTTAAACCTAAGTCACCATTGGCGATCAGTCCATACTATGATATTCACTGTTGCACCCTTAAGTATACCACTAAAATAAATAAAATATTTTATACCTGACATAAATACTAATTCGTATCATCAGTTAATCATATGTTCTTAATGAAAGTATTTTCACAACAAATGACGGAATCACCATACATATCCAGCTTTAATCAAACGCATTATCAAACGTCCGAATGAATTCCCGAAGAAGAGTACATAATTAAAAATAAGTAAATATAAAATACAATCACTTTATATGAAACCATGAAATTTATTCACCATACATATCCTGCTTTATCTTCTTCTGGCGTCGTATTCATGTTCAGGTGTAGGGTTATATTTGTAGGACTACATAGACTATCCAAATCGATGTCCATGGCAACTTGGAACAGCTTTTCGACTCCGAGATCGGTTCCAGATGTTTCGCAACTAAGACAGTTTCTTTCTACCCAACTACCTTTATACCCTTGAGTCCACAAATCGCGTTGGCCCCAAAATGTTCAATTTTACAGTATATATTATATCATATAGGTATTATTTCTCGTTGTTTGTGGAGGTTTTCTAGCACTGTGTCGTTGCTAATAAAATCTGTCTATGATATGTTGAGTATTTATTTGGAGCACCACATCTCGAAAGCATCCAACTCGTTCATAACTGCCATATAGAGCCCACGACTCATATCCATCCAGGAACAATGAATAGCATCGTAGGCGGAACGAAACAGCAGGGAGAGTTTTCAGCAGCTTATTACTTATTTGTTTATTTCAGTTCTCACTCTCATCCCCTATTTAGAGTCAATATCTTTATTATCGAGGCACCCATTAAATTGTATGCCGTAATATTTAGGCATGAACGTCGAGTAGAATTCTCACGACTAACTTGTGACGACAAACGGTAAATATATGGATCATTCAAAAACATAATATGTACATGCGAACACACTTTTAACGTTAAATTTTATAAACTTAATTAAAGTGTGTTCACCAGTCTGTGGAATGTCTTATTGGCGTTACGTAAAAGTACCACATGTACTTTATGTATATATACATGTGTAATAGTAGGTACAAAATAGGGCTGCCGCAATAACTGAAAGAAGAAGAAAGATCTGTTCCTCAGAATCCCCCCGCCTTGCTGATACACCTGCATAGGCGAGGACTCGTATCAGATAAACCATATCAGACGTCATCCTCGCGACGAGAGACAGCCGAAGAAGAACAAAGGATTATCGCGGAATTCTTTTCAAGATCGCATCTTGCGAATTCCTAGTACATACACAGCTCTAATGACACAAATAAAATAAAAATATATAAAATCATTTTTTGTGAACCACCGTCCGGCGCTTCTGCCTTGAGCCAAGACTTGGATAGTCCTAGTACGCGCTATGAAGTCGCCAGATTCCACCCACATCAGCCAACAGTCGGGTATGGAGGTGTTAAATATGGCGTGTCTACATAACTGCGTCATTATTTGTCTATTTCAATGCGAAAATGCGCCCGAGGCATAATAGAACAGAGAACGGAGACTATTACAGATCGCCGAAATATTATTCTTACTTAATTACTAAAAGTTCTGCACTTCATGTTCATCTCCCCCTCGGATGTAAATAGATAGGTACTAATCAAAATCAAACTTTGAAATTTTATGAGCAATTTCATTTTCTCAAAAAAATAATCATTGTAATCTGTTATCATTCGTGTCATTTTTAAACGGCATTTAAACGATGTTTAAAATTCATCCAAGGCCGGCGCGAAGCACGTAGAAAATATAATTATTTAAATAATTAACAACCTGCACTTCAGCAGTACTACGTGTTCCAACATTAACATTTTTGACATAGAAATTGACTTCTAGTTATCTATTTGGAAAATGTGTTCATAAATCTTCAAAACAAAAAGAGCAGAGAAAACAAATCCACAGATTATCCGATAAATGGATTTGATGTTCCAATGTCTGCCGACAATAATGCAGATCCATGCAAAGAGATTTGACATTTTCCGAGGAACTAGATCTGTCAAAGCACTCCAAAATGCAACACCAGCTCACTATACACCTTTCTGATCAGCTCTACAAAACCACATGCTAGATCGTGCAATCTGAAAAGTTTGTACCATACCTAAAATAACGAAATGCACATCGTTACCTATACTTAATACCCGTATGTTACTGGACAATCTTGACATTTAGAATCACATTTACACCAGATAAGAAGAGAAATTCCATTTTGGGAGACCATAGCTCAAAACAGAGAGGCCTGGAGAGGTTGCACGGTGTACGGTTAGCCATGGACCTGCAATGCCCGCAGGGCCAACTATAATTATATTTTGTACTTTATTTATAACAGTCAGTGCCAAGTTTATATCTAAGTAGGTAAATCATAAAAAAGCAATACTACAGTTTTTAGTGTTAAATTTATTATTTTTTGTTCTAAAGAAACAACCAATTGCAATAACATACTTTAACTAATCGTATTTTTTCATTCAAATAATAAGGGAAATTATTAACATCATTAATTATTATAGGTAATATTCCATAATCATTCCTTTCAGATTTACTAACCTAAATTCGTATAAAATCTATACATTTATCCTATAATATGGAAATTGGTCAACCTACGTGCATTTTTTAGTTTTCAACAATCAATTTACTTCAATTAAAATAGGTAATACAATTTACATTTAATTTTAACCTAATTTCGTAATATTATATTACGTTATTATAGTAAAAAACGTGTTTTATATTAAGAAAAAAATATCTAATAATTTTCAGTTGTTTTCGACGACGCATTTGAATACATTATAAATAATGACACCACTGATTGCAAATTGCAAATGTGCAGTTTAATGATGTATTTGATTGGATCCGCGCTAACCTTGAAGGAAAATAAGAATACTGTGATCTCATTCCTCTTATGTTTTAGCCATACATGAATAACATGTGTGCATTCACACTGCACTCTCATAGTGCAAGACATCATTCGATATTCAATAGAAGTGAATGAATCAATTAGTTAGGAAATATTTTTTGCACTCTTGTATCGATTTGGGATTTAGAAAGAAATTGAAAGAGGTTATTACTATTATATGATTTGATCGATTCTGAATAAAAATGTTGTGAAATATGTTAGACGTATTAAATGACATTTGAATAGTCCTTTCCAAGATCAGAAACATTTAAACACAAGAGCCAGAACATTACCTTTACTGAGGAGCGAGGATGGTAGAAGTTGAAGAGGAGGGGAGTCACCTTCCATTCTCTCATCTCTTTCCTAGTGATTCACTAGCACTGGATTTAGCAAAAAACTTATCCGATGTGCTTCTTGGTCAATTGATTACGACACTCGCCAAGTGATACAGTGATCGGGCGTTCGAGCCTATTTCAGGAGTCCAGCAAGTTACTCCTACTTTCATAGCACAAGCGTTTAGCTTATTATGTACGCACGTCATATATTTTTTAATGTTGTCTGTTTATGTCTATTTATTTAAATATTGCGAAAGTAGCCAATCACATTGTCATTCGGTGGCGTAGCTACGGCATGGGCAACCGCCCGAGGGCCCTGAATTACCGAACAAGTTAAACAATTGAAACAATTACAGCATGGGTTTAAAAAAGGTAAGTAATTAAATCTTAAATTTAAATATAAAATAATTTCGTCACGCCATCGACGAGTATTAATTTTTAAATGACCAAACCGATAAACATGTATTAAGACAGAAGTAGTAGTAAAAGCTGTTTATTTCTTACATAAACATTTTTAAAGGTATGTACCTTATTTTATCTTATTTATGAATAGTTACGAACATAACTTTCTTTTTCAATTTAAAAAAGTTAGACGAGATGTGTTTTTTGGAAGGGGGAGGTAGAGGACCGGAATACATATTTGCCTGGGGACCCGGTGATTTATTGCCACTGTTACTATCAGCATGTTCGGGCAATTTTTCCGCCATATTTGGCGTTTCGGCATTTTTTTTGTCGATAAAATGTGACGAATATTGAATTTGAGCAGTATAGAAGACAAAAAAATAAAGGTTCCTAAGCAAATATAAAAGAAGCTGATTCTTCCAGCCCTCAAAGTGGTCATGTCCGATGACAATGCTTTGGTACATCATCACGTAGCTCCGCCGTCTCGTTAATATAATATTCCGATTTTTGAAATGATACACGTCGCCAATAATTATTGCAATTTACAGCTAGTACGTTAAACGCCTACCAAAATTTATTAGCTTGTTGTCAAATTATCATATGCCCATATTTATTTCATTTTCTTAAAAATAGTTTGATATTTGTATTGACATCAATAACATCCTCTTGCATCATTTCCTCCTCTTTAAAACTATGTCTAAAAAATTAATCGATTTTAACATAAAGGTATATTTAATAGCGGTTCCCATACATAATTACAGTTGAATAATAAGCTGCTCGGTCAAATCTGCGTCACTAATCATTACTGTTTCCCGTTTTGTTTTTGTATTTTATTTGTTTTTTTTAAATATTGTATATGAGTTACGAGAGTTTTTTCTTGCATATTATTATGTATGCAGCCTGCGGAGTTTGCGATGATGACGACGGACTTCTGACGAGACGAGGCTCCAGTGATGAATCAAACCGTTACTGTGTGATTGATATTCGATTTTAACGATTACTGGTAACTGAGATTTAACTGTTGGCGGTTTAGTTTCTGGTTCACCAGTGATTGCTCGCCGAATTACGAATAATCAGTTATAGGCTTGATTTATTTATTTATTTATTCATTTATTTTGCCTTAATTTTGCGTGTCTCCGCTCCATAGATGTGCATATCTAATATTCCTAGTTAATTTTTAGATAAATTTTATGTGTTTATTACTAATTAATATATTTAATTTGTATTAAAAATATCACACACCTATGTTCTGAATAATTATAACTTCACAATAAAAATGTGTTTTCCTTAATAATCAATACAAACACTATAACCATAAATAATCATTTTTTAAGTTTTCAGCACAATCACTATATATTTATAAAATAACACCTCAACAGCATTAAAAAACTGGCTACTTTAACAAAAGTTTGGCAAGTTAGCCAGAACAAAGCTCAAAAGTGTAAAAATATTGCATTCCACTCAAAAAAATAATAAATTTATTAATAATTGAGAAATAAGTGTATTATATGTGTTTGGGACATATATTTATGCTTGAATGAAGATAATGTACTGTGCCTTCCACCTCCCCTCCCTTCCTCACCTGCCGCCGTGTCAGTCGATCGGCGACCCTGAACCGGTGCGGTAACAAGTAAATTTCGCAGTATAACAAACGAGTGAGACGTGTGTCTAAGTGTCTGTTCTGTGCAATCTGAAGGACTCAAGACCCTGAACGGAGATAGTGTTACAAATCCTAAAGTTACGGTCCACCTTGGAGGTGCCAGAAGATCGGGATTGTGGTGAGTGGAAATTCTTTCCGAATATCCTGTTTCTTCCGGCATCTATGCTTTTACGCAACAATATACGAATACGAAAGAACGGAATGAGCACCTAGTGGTAAATTCGGCATTGTCGAGAATGACGCTGTTTGACGTACTGCGCATAATACTGAAAAATAAAAATGACATCTTCTACTCACTAGCGATGATGAATTTTAATCCTGATTTTTTTTTAGATCTCGTAGAGATAAGTTGAATGCAGTTTATTTAAAAATTTAAAAGAACACGTTTGAACAATTTTTTTGTTTAAACATGGCTTAAAATCCTTCTTTTTTATTATTTTCAATTTTCATTGCTAATTTTTCTTTTTTTATATTTACTAATTGTTAAGTAACATGTATTTCCTTATTTTTGAGAAACTGTGTAAAACGTTTTCCTCAGCACGGGCGAAGCCCAGTGAGGTAGATATTAATATATATATAACATTTTAATTAAATAAATATTATTATCTGATGTAAAAAATAAATGAAATATGAATTAAATATATTAATTAGAAAGATATACATATAAAATCAATTTTATCGAAAAATATTGTTGTTGCGCCACCGGGCTAACCGGGGAAGGTGCATTATTCAACTATGCTACAGCGACAATTTTCGAACCCTATATGTTACCTTTTTTGATATTAATACATTTAATCGTTCCATTATTTGAAAAAGCCATTTACCTTATTTTAACAGAATCTCAAATACCTTTGAGTAAACTGATAGCAGACGCCCAGATTGCCCAGGCACTATTTCCTGCGGCGAAGTAACGCGCTCGATCCTCCGGACTGAGATGCACACAGAAGCGGACAGCGTCGACTGAACTCTCCAATTTATGATCTGTAAAAACAATCAAACAATATATTTTTAAGTTTAGTAGTATTTATTTTAGTCTAAATATATAAGGATTATGCTAGAATAAGGCGGCACTGTACATAAAGTGTCGCGCCTAATTAATTTGAAATACTTAACTTCCAGTAAATTGTTTAGAGGGTTTTTTATCAGAATTTTTTACCCTTCCAATTCATGTATTAATATAAAACACATATGATGTTTATTATAATAAGGTAGTTAGAAAAAGTGTCAAAGTGATTAGCGCTGATGCACTTGTAGTAGATTTGGTGGTCTAGCCGCATGTAGAGTACTCAGAGTATCGTAGACTCTAAGGAATTGGAAAATTGATAGCAGACGCCAGAATTATCAATTCATTTTTATTAAATTTTGGACACATTGATACAACTTTATTATTAGGAGAACACATTCTTATTGTGAAGTTGAGAATGTGTTCTCCTAATAAAAAATAAATAAATATAATTCATCTTATACAAGATGGAATATATTATGGTCTTCAGCAGCCTTATTTTGATTAAAGCAGATAATACCTACCAACTATTACCTTACCTTACCTGACAGGCTGACTTGCTTTTTCCGCGCAGATATGAAAATTTGAAAGTAAAATATGTTACTCATAAAGTGTTGATATATGGAACGATGTGCAGTAATACTTGTACACTAATGTAAAGCAAAATTTGCAAAATAAACAAAGTGAAGAAAGTAAGACAGATCTACACTGAATCTAAAGTAAAAAATTCACGCACTATATAGTACAGTAATGTAATTAAGCAAATTATTTGGTAGATTTTGATAAAAAAATATTACCTATGCAAAAGGTCTCACGACGTTACTACCGGAAAAATTTCAATGCCTTTCTTTTGATCATAACCAGGAGAGCTCTGCCGTTAAAAAGTTTATATGTACAAAATGTACAAATTGCTATATCAGAAAGACTATTTATATATATATAATACATTTGTACATACAGAATTTGTACATTTTGTACATATAGATAAACTTTTTAACGGCATAGCTCTCCTGGTTATGATCAAAAGAAAGGCATTGAAATTTTTCCGGTAGTAACGTCGTGAGACCTTTTGCATAGATAATATTTTTTTATCAACATCTACCAAATAATATAATATATATATAAACACGTACCATTGTCAAAGCTTTGCTAAAAAAATTTCGATATAACCGTTACGATATATGGAATACAACGGATTTTGTATTTATCCGATTACATCAAACTTTTCTTAAATATTTAGTTTGTTAATGTCATTACTCCTGTTTTTGATTTAAAAAAAATTATATCTACGATAATATTAATAGAAAGAGAAAAGTATAAACCCACATTCACAAAGAGATGAAATTTACCTGATATTTGTGGCCAGTGATGGATTGAACTTTTTCTAAATGTTGCTTCAGGTTGTCAGATGTTATTTTCACCAATTATCTATTACGATGTCTGCATCCGTCTTTCGGGGATATTTGTAAGGAACGTATACATAGACGAACAATTAATGGCCAAATGTTATAGGCATTAATTTTATGAATTAAGTAGACTTCAAACGTTTGAATGAAAAATGTGACCCATTAAATGGTCGCCGCTTTGGTTTTATTTTTTCCTTAGATGTTTCACTTCCTGTTTGGCCAGCTGTCATATTCCGACCTGCGCAGTGCAGCGATTCACTCTTGCACTGGTCACGTGTCGCGTCATGGCTGGCTAATGAATGAGACAACATGAATCACTGTGACAGCACTTCCTTACTGTCACACCGTCTTCCCGTGGGGGTAATAAATAAAATAGGACGATAGGATAAGTGTGCAAACGATTTGGTAACACAGTGCACACAAAAAAATATAGTGCGAACACAATTGTTAACGAGACTTCTTCTTCATGTGCCGCCTTCTATCAAAGGTAAGCGATCACGTTGTAGTATGTCGATTTATCCTGAAAAAGATCACCAACATTTTGTATATTGAACCACTTTTCGAGGTAACCCAGCCAGGGGTGGGCTGGAGGGGGCTCGGAGGGACTTGCGCGAGCCCATTGTTAAATTTGACTTAGGCCAGTGAGTCATTTGTTAAATTAGGAAAAAACAATATACTCAGATCAAATCAGTACCTAACTGCTATTTCTGTAGATGGTTTAAATGTATTATGAAACATAAGACTTTGTTGTTTTTTGTATTATTTTAATATTAGAAAATATAATACATTTTTAGAATAATCAGTAGGATATATATATATTTCTTATAACATTTATTTATTCTCTATGTGAATAAGACTCGTATATAGAGAAGGAGTATATATGAGAATTTATGTTTCAGTTAGTCTGTATACATATTTTTTTTACTTCAGATACAAATTTATAGTAGTTTGTAATTTTTTTAATTGTGATGGGGAGATTGTTAAAAAATTTAATGCCTTGATAAATATTGTGATTTTGGGTTGCGGTATATTTTAGTTTTGCAATATCAATTTGATCTCTAAATCTTGTAGATCGGACTTCGCTTCTAAAATTTAATTGATTTTTAATTTTGAAAATTTGGATTATTAAATTTTTTTTATGTCGATATTTTTGGTATTTTGAAATTAGTGAAGTGTTATATACTTGGATAGTCTTTTTTGTAGAACAATTTTTATTATCATTTTTTTGAGTGATTTCTAATTGTGACATTGAAGTTTTATATGCTCCTCCCCATCCAATAATACCGTATTGCAAATGTAACTGTACAAACGCGCAATATATTATTTTCAGATTTGTAAGTGATAAGATGTCTCCGAGTCTTAAAAATATGTAGGCAGTTTTTCTTGTTTTATTTGTAAGATTAGTAATATGTTCTTTCCATTTGAGTATGTTATCTATTATGATTCCTAGGTACTTGATACAGTATTTTTCTTCAATTGATGAACATTGGTCACAAGAGTTTTCTCGAGTACAGGCATTGGTGTTAATTTTAATATTAATTTCAGTGTTATCATTCTGTTGAATATCAGTATTAATTGATAGTACGTTATCATCCGTCCACTTTTTTATGGTATTAACATCTGTGTCTTTTGAAATTTCTTGTAATATTGGTACTAACATTTATTTCGAGTACATAATAAAATTAATTTAGCAGTTTTTTTGTCTATAATCTAAGAATGCTTAAAACCGCCGATGTATATATAGAGTATATTGTTACCAGATGTTATTATTATCAAATATGAATTAAATATATTAATTACAAAGATATACATATAAAATCAATTTTATCGAAAAATATTGTTGTTGCGCCACCGGAATTCGAATCTGAATCTCTTTCCAAACCGAAGAAGATGCATTATACAACTATGCTATAGCGACGATATTTTTAGCGACAAATTTTCGAACCTATATGTTACTTTTTTGATATCAATACATTCAATCGTTCTATTATTTGAAAGAGCCATCTACCTTATTTTATATGTATATCTTTCTAATTAATATATTTAATTCATATTTAAAATATCACAGACCTATGTTCTGAATAATTACAACTTCACAATAAGAATGTGTCTCCTAATATTTATTACTTTGTACCATCATTTACTGAGGAGAACTTAAATTTCAATCTAGCGTTCCGTTTGGAAACATGGAATTGGAACGAAAAGAATACCTATTTCTGCTTAAATCTTGGAACTATTCATTCTTGCAATCTAAGGTAGGTAAGTACATTTTTCAACTATTGATATTTATTATATGACGGTCCTATATATATATTTTTTGCATTCTTGTAATATTCGTCCGCTACATAATATTTGATGCGCAAAATTCTATGCGGAATATTTTTTAAATGTTTTTGAAAAGTATGTTCCATGTGCCGCCCTGGCCAGCCCTGGCCCCACTACCCACTGTAATATTTATATAGATAATCAACGTAGAATGTAAATTATAATTCTTTAATTCGTTGTTAATTCAGATCGATAATTAACTGTTGATTACGCAATCAAATCCAGAAGCCTTTATTAGAAATTGTAATAAGTACGTTTAACTTTAACATCGTAAAAAGTAATGTGAGCACGCTGTTAATTTAGTTTTACGCTATCGAGGTTTACAGCCTATAAAGCCGGCATTCGCTTCATGAAGTAGACACTCACCTTGTCAACCACCGTATTTGGCATTATGCAACCCCGCCCACCGGGGCCGCCCACGGGCTCCGAGCTGGTGGGCGGCGAAGGCTGTGCTCCATCGCTTGTTTCAGAAACGTCCACATCACTTGTTTCATTAAATACGCGAGAAAAATAATGTCAAATGGCAGAGCTTATCCGTCTTGGGATACCCCCCCCCCCTCCTTTCGCTAATTATGTGTATTATGAAACTATTTGTTAAAAAAATAAGTTACGCAATCGTGAAAATAATTTTAAATGCGATGACATCACATTTTAATGCAATATGTACTCATTTATTAAAAATACATATAAAAATTAATCCAGATTTAGTTGCTACCGAGATTCGAATCTAGACCTCTTCCTAGCCGGTAAAGCGCGTTCACCATTATAAATAGAAATTGATTGTACTTTCTAAAAAATTTCTATTATTCCATTAATAAAAAGATTTTTTTCTGCAAATCTTTCCGGTTGATTAATTTAATTTTAACTGTGTTTTAAAAATGCAACTTCCTTAAAAATATATACAGTCAAACTCGGATATAGCGAGTCCACGGCTATAGTGAGCAAAAACTCATTGATTATTTATAGTTTAGGAAAGTTCTCATACAAAAGTAAACTGTCATAACGAGCTTGCTTATGAAAAATTTTGAAGTGCGTAATAAAATTTCGTTGTCTTCTTCAACTGTTTTACAATTTTTTTAAATAAGAATGTTTACTTGTCGGCATTTGAAAACAACATGGAAACAAAAAAATATATAATATGCGATCTTAATGACGTTGATGCGACATTATTAAAACGGTTTAGCACTTGAAGAAGTGCCGAATTTTGCTATTGACGAGCCAATTTTAAGGGCATAGGCGTTGCGGCGGTCTCCCCATGCTGGTTATAACCAAGGTCATCTGTACATATATACTTTATAAATTTTCACATACGTCCTATAACGATGGGACTGATGAAAACCTTATTTTCCCAAATATTTCTCTATGGTGCTGAAACACCTGGTCAAAAAAAAAAGCAAATATCAATTTCTACAACAACAGAGAATTTACGACACAAATTAAGATTATTCAATTTTAATTACAAGTGCAGTAGTATTTTAAAGTATGATTTACTTTACCCTTTTAGTATATAGATAAATAGTAACAAGGCCATCAGCCTAGTGAATAGAATAAGAAACGGTCGCTAATTTGGTTTGATTGAGTGAATGTTGACGGAAGACTTGGCATGATTAAATAAACTAGATACTAGAAGTTAGTCCTATTAGAAGCTGGATAAAGTGAGAGTTGTGGAGAAAAGTGTGACGCCCTGTCTTCGCTCTCTTCTTGCGATAAACAGCATGATGGTTAGTTAGTTAGTTCAATAATGAATATTAGCAAGAATGCTTTTCTGTTAGTGAATTCTGTATTGCTCTCCCTGGAATTGTACAAACGGTGTTCTTACGTATCAACTTTAAAAACAAACAGATCATTTACAAAATATATATTTATGAATGTATCTCACCATTTTATCAGCCTTTTTCTATACATTTCTGGATGAAAACCTATTAAATTAGTTTCTATACTATATAAAATATTATTTAAAAGGTGTGCATTCTCCGAGTTGCATGTCCCGTGGAGTGTAATTCCAGTTGTAAGTCGAAATTACAGTAGGGTGGGGAAAGAATATCGGAAAGAGATCGATGGGGGGAAGGAAATTTTATATTGAAAGACCACCGATCTCGGGGAATCGGGATTTAGAAAGAATGCTCGCCTTATCTGAAGTATGACGCCTTCGAAGTCACTGGAGTAGCCACCAAAATCACACACTGCATGCACGAGGATGGTCGATGATCTCCGCTTCCAAAGGAAGACGGTGATTTCACATTTCACCCACGACACACAAAAAATGTGATCACAAATCACGAGATAACAAAAAACGCAGAGCTCCTCCACCGCACTGGAGGTGATTAGTCCACAACGCGAACGGTATCGCCGTTGTCGAGATAAAACAATCCAGTGACGCCTCAACAGCGCCAGGCTCCAATTCAAAACAGTAGGATATGCATCGATGGCAGGAATTTAGACGCGGACATGTGATAATAAAATTACTCGTGGCCGATATTAAAGGAGTGTCAAAAGTATGCTTCATGAATACGGAACAAAAGGTAAATAAAAAAGTTTATAAAAATGCAAAAGTTATTTAATTTTTTAATAGTGGAGTTACTTATCGCCCACCTGTAGAAACATTGCGATTGTGATAAATATCTATTCATATTCAATTATTTTCATAAAAGAACGGAAACCGCAGATTATTTATAAAGCATAACGCCTCCTTACAAAGTAACATAAATTTTAACTACTTGCGAGTTAATCACATCCGTTTGTCCTTCTTCCGGACCTACCGCCGATAGGGAAGTGATTCAATAAACTATATTTTAAATACAAATTAAATGTATTCATTAGAAAGATATACATATAATATTAATTTTATCAACAAATATTGTTGTCGCTACCGGGATTCGAACCTGGATCACTTCCAATACAGGGAACGTGCATTAACCGATTGTGCTACAGCACACAGTACATTGACGATAAATTTTCGAACTTACATGTTACACTTTTTCGAATTGATACATCTATCGTTCCATTATTTGAAAGCCATCTACGATCTAAAGCGATCCAGGTTCGAATCCCGGTACCGACAACAATATTTTTCGATAACATTGATTGTATATGTGTATCTTTCTAATTAATACATTTAATTTGTATTTAAAATATCACAGACTAATTACAACTTCACAATAAGAATGTGTTCTCCTTTATAAACTATATTTAATATACATTAAAACTACTCTTCCGCCAGTTCATATTCTTTTTTCCACCACAACCCTTCTACTATTTCCGCCTCCAGCTCAAATCCTCTATTGTTAAATTGTATACCAGCAGATCATATTCGCTTAATATTCTATTATTATTTTGAGTATCTGGATAACAGAGCAAATATAATAAACGTACCAATGGTGCCAGTGTGTCCAATGTTGAAAATAATAATTTATTAATAAATAAATAAATCGTGTGTTGCGTCGCCACCGAAATACATTTAAGTCATTTAAAAAAATGTTTGATTAAGTATTTACATTAATTGGTTAAATTCAGGGCGCCGAACAAGCCGAGGCAACCGTGTTGTCCTGGAGAATGGTAGCTGATTCTCCAGCATCACAATAATTATAAATATGAATTAAATATATTAATTAGAAATATATCCATATAAATTCAATTTTATCGAAAAATATTGTTGTTGCGCCACCGAGATTCGAACCTGGATCTCTTTCCTAACCGGGGAAAGTGCATTATCCAACTATGCTACAGCGACAAATTTTCGAACTTATATGTTACCTTTTTGATATTAATACATTTAATCGTTCCATTATTTGAAAGAGCCATCTGCCTTATTTTTACGGAATCTCAAATACCTTTGAGAAATCTGATAGCAGACGCCAGAATTATTAATTAATTTTTATTTTTAATTTAATATATTTAATTCATATTCAAAATATCACAGACCGTCTGTTCTGAATAGTTACAACTTCACAATAAGAATGTGTTCTCCTAACAATAATTATAGCTTATGGGGTGCCGTTAAAAAAGACTGACCGAAAAACTCACCTGGGCTGTGATCTTGAAAATGAGGGACTGGGAAATGAGCTAAGAAATCAATGAAGATTCGGAAACTGGAATATTTTGCTCATGTGAAGCGAAACTTGAGACATATGTAATACAACACTCTCCACCTTATCATCAGTGCAAGATTGAATAACGAAAAAAAGGGTCTGGTCGCTGGAGGACGTTGTAGCTGCGGAATATGAGAATCCACCGTCTTTTTTAAATCAATGATGGAGGCCCCCAGAAAAATTTCGTCCGAGAGCGCCACAGAGGCTAGGGCCGGCACTGGTTAAATTGTACTGTGGTAGACCACTACCCTTTTTAGATTAATTTAGGTCGACAAAAATGCATGACGCGACTTCTGGAAAAATTCCATAGTGAAACTTTTCTGAAAAATTGATATTGAACAAGTTCATTAACTCCGCCGTCTTGTTTCAAAGTTGGGGCTGTTCTAAAACTTAAAACATTCATAACTTCGTTAATATTAGTCCTCTCTACAAAATCCTCAGATCCTCATTCTTCTTCTGGTGTTTTATTCTAATCATTTTTTTAATATTACAAATACCTTCTCATTGGACCTAGATAAGGTTGTAAAAACATAGACAAAATCTACATAAATCGTGAAGGAATTTTTTTACAATAAATTTTGAAAAATGTGTGTGTCGAGAAGGAGCCACAATTGTTTTCTGCCACTTACGAATATATCTGAACAGGTAAACAGTTCATTAATTCAATTTCTCAATTTTATACGATCACCGATTTACGTTTGAGATTTAATCAATAATTCATAGACAATACATTATATTACATTATACAGAGGTTGGTGATGTGTCGCATGGAAATATGTACATAAATATTTTATTCCGATGCAAATGCGTTTTATGTTTGAATGAACAAACGTCATATTTGCGTCCAGTGAATAGATTTAAATTGAATTGTGCGTTTAACATAAACCTACGCACCGAAACGCTCATTCATAAAACCGAGGGTCGAATTACGAAACAGAGCTCGTGTGTTCGTTGCGATGTTGATTGGTCAACTCTTGTAAGTAAGCGTCCTCTGTAACAGTCAATATGATTTTATGAATGCTGACAAACTGGCGGTAGGCGGTGCGATGATGAGGTACTAGCTGAGACTGTAAACCTATCGCCAACATTGAATAACACCATAAATCCAACAGATATTATTCAATAAACAATTTATAAACGATGCTCATTAATTGACATGGAACATAATTTGCGGTGCAACGTGATTATTTTATTTTTTTGAATAAACCAAACTTTGTACTGCATACACGTTGTGTTATACTTTAGCAATACTGTTGCGTAAAAGCATAGATGCCGGAAGAAACAGGATATTCTGAAGGAAGTTCCACTCACCACAGACTTCTTCAGTTCTTCCGACACCTCCAAGGTGGACTGTAACTTTAGGTTTTGTAACACTATCTCCGTTCAGGGTCTTGATACCTTCAGATTGCACAGGATAGACACTTAGACACACGTCTCACTCGTTTGTTATACTGCGAAATTTACTTATTACCGCTACAGGGTGGCCGATCGACTGACACGCCACCAGGCGAGGAAGGGGGGGGAGGTGGAAGGCACAGTACATTATCTTCGTTTAAGCATAAATATATGTCCCAAACAAATACTATAGGAGCAGTTCCTCTCGAAATATATATACAAGGTGGCCCAAAAAAAGTGAGAACACATCGTGACACATGAGTTATTTCAAAACATAATATAATTATTTATAATTCTTAATGTATTCTTTTTACACAATATCTAGGTAATCAGAAATCATCAAAACAACCCCATATTGCATCATCTACTGGGTTTAAACCTGAGCTGTTCGGTGGCCGCATGCCTGGCTCGATGAAATTAACATTCTCACGACGAAGAAAGTTGATTGTATTTCTGGCTTTGTGAGTTAGAGCTCCGTCCTGCTGTAATGTTTAGCTATACTCCAAGCTTTGTTTTGAAACTTTTGGATCATTTTCCTTTCACCCCAACGTTTTTCAATTCGCAAATTTTTGATCAGAATACGGTCTTCTGCAGTGATTTTTGTCATTCTGGGCAACAATTTGAAAAGACCAAATATAAACAATGGGAAAATTAATAATCAAAGATGGCGACCGGAAATTGTCGAAATAAAACGTATTATAGGTAAATAAGTAAGTAAGTAAATTAGTAAACTAGTAAACTATTTAAGCTGGTATTGATATAGTTAAACTAATATTGATGTAATTATATCACATTTTACGAAATGTTCTTATCTACGCGAAATACAGTTTCAGACTTGGCACGACCAGGTAAATCAGATACTGGAGTATGGTCCTGTTAGAAGCCTTAATAATCGGCGAACTTGTATGAATGTGGATGAGGCGAGAACTGTGTGAGTGAACTGAACTGTGAGTAGTGAGTAAGATTAAGAAAGGATCACTTAGGTGGTTTGGTCATATGGAACGGATGAATGAGGAGAGAATGGTAAGAAAGATATATGACGCAAGTGTTGATGGAACCAGAAATAGAGGACGTCCGCGGAAGGCTTGGCACGACCAGATAAACCAGATAATGAAGGATGGTTTTGTTAGAAGGTTCAACAATCGGTGAGCATGTATGAGAAGATGTATGAATGTGGATGGTCAGGACAGAAGAGTGTGGCGCACTATCCTCTCTGCCTACCCCCGCGGGGAAACGTAAGTAAACGTAAAGTAAGTAAGTAAGAATTTAAATACATATTGAATTACCTAATTGCATCTTATTTTACTCTTTATATATCTTTTTTATATGCTATCTAATTGTATCTTGTTCTACTTTATTTATATATATATATTTTTATACATTGACATTGGACTTACTTTACGTTTTACGTTTTAATTATATGTTATTTAATTGCATATTGCTTTACTCTTTACATATACCATATATTATATCTTATACATTGAACAAGGCATTTACGTTAAGTTTTATAAAGGATGTATATAATCTAATGACATCTTGTTTAACTGTATATATATACATATTTGTACATTGATCATTGCACTTTGTTTACTACTGTACCGGAAGAACACTGTCTGTTATAATACAGTAAAATACTAGTGCAGCAGTTACAATATAACACACTGTACTAAAAATCAAATAAATAAATAATTATTATTATTATGCTGTTTTTAACGTCAAAATGTGAATAATTCGATTATATATACTTACAGTAATAAAATTACGACATGAAAATAAATTTAATTTCGATTTATTTCCCAGAAATTCTATTTAAATACAGCTTATTGGAATGTACGAACAGCACGCCGCCACATACTATTAAGTATTTTTTTAAATGAAAAAACACATTTTTGTTGTGAAATTGCAATTTCAGAATAGGTATTTGTGATATTTTTAAATCAATTTATAAGATATATATATAGTTAAAATCCTATGTATCAAAAAAATATTTGGTTGAATTTTTCTCGAATAGGAAAAATTTCATTCCGGTAGCTACCAAATATTTTATCGATAGATATATCTTTCTAATTGATTATTTTAATTTGTGTTATAAAGAATTTTATTTATTTAACTTTTTTGTATCTATTTAAAATTTATACTACTTGATGGCTCTACAAGAATTACATGAAGAAATTCTAAGAACCTTAGTAAATAGCTGTCAGTGCTCAGTACCTACCGCCCGGGGCATATTATTTGATATTCATGATCCTGCTTCCTGGAAACTATATTCTAAACAGAACCTCCATAGCGATGGTTATCGTCACATTATTTATACACTTTGCACATCTGATATTCTGAAGGAAAAACAATATCTGAATGGGGCGTGGCGCCATCTTTTAGCGCCACAAACAACCACTCAAAATGAATACTTACGTCATCTCTTTAAACACATCTACCGGATGAAAGAAGAACAGAATAGAATAATATCAGAATTTTCGGAATTTTCGAATCATACAATAATCATATTTTGATAAAAAAATCATGATTATCTGTTTACGTGTAAATAATATTGTTTTTTGATTTAAATTCAGGATTTTTAAAAATAAGTAAAAAGACGGTCTCCTGCGAGATGCATAGACCAAACAAAGGAGTTAACAGGCTCTTTTTTGAACGCTGCTATCAATATAGCTTTAGACCGGAAGGAATGGTGACGTACTGTGCACCGAGTATCAGATGCTTCAGGGGACCACGACGCTCAGCAATGAGCAAACGAAGAAGAAGAAAGGCGACGTGACACCTCTGTATCTTCAAGAGTTCTGCATTCCAGACAACTTGAATAGTATACATCAAACTCTTAAGTCAGCCGCAGGAAGGGTTGCGAACCGACGATCCCTTGCCAGAAGTATTAAGTTTAATGAACGAGCATTTGCAGTGGCAGGCCCAAAATCGTGGAACTCTTTCCCCTTCGTAAAAAGAAACTGCATCAGAGACTTTATTTAAATGGAGACTAAAAACGCACATTTTCAAAAAAATATTAAATTGGCGCTATAAAAATTATCCAATGTTATTATTATTATCATTAACTAACTAAATTTAAACGTCAATACCTATCGTAAAAATGTTTCCAATAATTTCGGAAAATTAAAATCATTCTCCTACATCATATAATTTCTATGCAGTCAGGTAGGTACTATTTATTTTTTTTGGAAAAAATAATTTGATGTATAAAAAATACAAAATTAAAAAATATACGGATTTAGACGAAACCCGCTCATTTTTCATACTAAGTTTATTTTATAATTGTTTTATAATTACAGTATTTAAATTAACGAAACTAATGTTGAAAATAATCACCAAGTATAGGATTGACGAGGGCAATTAAAGAGGCCTTGGACATCTGCGTACTCCGGAACGTCGATAAGGCTGTTTTCTTAATTTTTTAATATCTTCTTTATTACATAATTTATTTTTTTTCCAAACTGCATGACAATTTTACGGCAAGGATTGCCTTTTACCTAGTTAAAGATTTTTTTTTATAAATAAAAATTATACTAGGAGGAAAAAATTAGATATAGTTATATTCTCCGACTCGCAAGCAGCTCTTGAATCCATCTCTGCTGATGTGAAAGTTCGGCTAGACAATGAGATAATCTGTTCCATCAGAAGATGTCTATTTAATTTGGACAGCAACAATAAACAGGTGTCATTCATTTGGATTCCTGCACGTAAGCGAATTCATGGAAATTAATTTGCTGATAAACTGGCCAAGGAGGCCACTCTTTCCGGAGTTTTCCCTCATCAATTCCATACAGACATAATATAGTTAAAAAACGTATGAATTCTATTTGGACTGCACAATGGATGTATCCAAATAATCATAAGGTTAAGCGGCTTAAAATAATTCAAAGATCTATTCCCCGCACCCCCTGGTTCTCCGAAAGGAAAGTCTACACAAGAACAATATCAAATATTGGGCAATTGGGTATTGCCAGGTAGCCTCACATTTATTCAGATTGGACTTAATAGATTCCACAATGTGTGAGTGTGGTGCCGAGGAGGAAACCCTTGACCATATCTTTTTTATTAGGAGAACACTATCTTATTGTGAAGTTGTAATTATTCAAAACATAGATCTGTGATATTTTAAATATGAATTAAATATATTAATTAGAACGATATACAGATAAAATCAATTTTATCGAAAAATATTGTTATTGCGCCACCGGGATTCGAACCTGGATCTTTTTCCTAACCGGAGAAAGTGCATTATCCAACTATGCTACAGCGACAATAATTTTAGCGACAAATTTTAGAACCTATAAGTTACCTTTTTGATATTAATACATTTAATCGTTTCATTATTTGAAAGAGCCATCTACCTTATTTTTACAGAATCTCAAATAATTAATTTTTCGATAAAATTGATTTTATATGTATATCTTTCTAATTAATATATTTAATTCATATATAACATATGTTTTTTGCCTGTTCATGTCCGGATCACAGGTTTTTTTTTACAGTAATCTCGTCAATGATAATTTTCAACTCCCGGTTAACTTGTGTCATCTTCTTTCCCTTAACTCGCCACATTTAATCTATATAATAGCATATTTTTTCAACGAAATTGGTATTGACTTGCAATATAAAATTTCCTATTCTATAATATTATTGTACTTTTTTCTAAAAAATAATGTTTTAACTTGATTAATGGCGCAAATTACTCTTGAAGGGTGGATTGCCTATTTAAAAGAAGAAGGATTTGCGATATTGTCTTATAATCATTAAATCTTTAATCCAAACTGTTGACTTAGGTACTGATACATACTGGCTTTTCATCCTTAAATAATAAGGCATCAATTACCATGTCCCTGTCTCTCACAGCACACGGCATATCCTGTCCATAAAGAGAGAAGAATCGGTGATATGTATAATGTTTTTAACGGAGGATTGTCAAATCTACCTAATATCGACTTTTAAATTTCTCACCGTAACAGCAACGCCTATCTATATCCTGTGCCCACCATTCCAACTATCCGATGAAGATGACATTTTGTACAACACGGCAATATTTCCGCACAGTTTATAATAGTAAAGGATACATAAATTAGTATGCAATGCTATATTATTATCTAATGGAGGATTCACCAGAGGAGTCAAGCTCCAACTATTATATTATTGTTCAATATACTTGTAAGTTGCGTGCTTGCCCTCCCCCCCCCCCCCGCCCCACCCCTTAAAATCTAAATCAGTGGCGTAACGCCAGTGGGCCAATGCGTAGGACAGGGGACCAAAAAGTTTGCACCCTATTTACCAGTACCGATACCTTTCCCAGTGTTCATAGTAATGCAGGGCAAGAAATGAAATTATAAAATAAAAAAAATCGTTTTTCACGTGTACGTGTAGTAAAAACACGTGAAAACATTATCCATGATCACAGTAGCAGTGAGCCGCTGCCGTGTAGGGTTAGAGAACGGACCATCAGCGTAAAGTTAAAATCGCCTGAAAGCGAAGCAAGTATTTTTTAAATTGCAAGTGCATATAAATCCCTTGTAAAGTGTATGAGACTAATTACTAATTTTATTCATACTATTTAATAGATAAACCACGCAGTACTAACATTCGTATATCTTATGCACAACGCGTGTTTGTTTACAGGGGGCCTTTTTTCCATTCTGCACAGCAGTCCAATTTTTGTAGTTACGCCACTGATCTAAATTGATTTCATCTAAAGTAAGGAGGATTTCACCACGTTCCAGTGAACATTAAATCATTATTTTTGAAGTCATAATATAACAATGTGTAATTATTTAATACACCTCTGGGTTTTAATACTTTCTTAGAATTCTCTAGTAATGCCGCATTCCTTCGTATCTTATTTACCATTAGCAGAAGACAATCGGACATTGCCGATTGCTGTTGATAGGCCACGCGTATTGTACTTTTAAAGTTATCAATATTACCTTTGTGGTTAAAATTCATATTTTTATTTATTATCTTTGTTTTATTAACCACTAAATTGAGTTTAAATACATCTACCAGTTTCGAAAAATACCATTTTCTTCTTCAGGATATCATAACTAACTAAGTTACCTAACCTAACCTAACTAAGCTAACATCCTGAAGAAGAAAATGGTATTTTTCGAAACCGGTAGATGTATTTAAACTCAATTTAGTGGTTAATAAAACAAAGATAATAAATAAAAATAAAAAATACAATTCATACGATTCAGTTAAAATTCAATATATTAAATTGCTATTCTATCGAAGACTGTGTTAACGTATTCTTAATGTAAAGTTTACTTCTTCATCTTCTAGTAAGTACATGTAGAAGAAAATTATTTTGTGTGCAGTTCACAATCGATCAGTAGACTAGTAACATTGAATTTTTATGTCGTTTCAAACAGCTTATTCCAAGATAGTTCATTGCAAAACAAGTTTGACTTATTCATAAATTGTAAATATTTTAAATACTAATTTAATGTATTAATTATAAATATACACATATAAAATCAATTTTGTCGAAAAATATTGTTTTTGCGCTACCGGGATTCAAACCTGGATCTCTATTTCCAAAAGTGTCAATACACTTTTTTTTATGGTATGAATGTATTTATATAGTTAATATTCCTAATATTGCAAATTATGGTAAAACAGTTTTTATTTTAATGTAAAAGTATTCCTTTTCCGTCATATCTCACTAGTTTGAATGATATCGTGTTAAATACTAATTTAATGTATTAATTATAAATATATATATATATATATATAAAATCAATTTTGTCGAAAAACATTGTTCTTGCGCTACCGGGATACGAACCTGGATCTCTTATTTCCAATCCGGGGAAGTACACTACCAATTGTGTTATAACGCCAGTATTTTTCATGACAAATTTTCTAACTTATATGTTACACTTTTTCAAATTAATACATCTATCGTTAGTATTAAAAACATCACAGACCGTCTGTTCTGAATAATTACAACTTCACAATTAGAATGTGTTCTCCTTAATAATGTAAATATTTAGTTAATGCTCTAAATTTAATTACAATCGTTATTTATAAGCTTTATAACTAGACAGTTACTGTTAGTGTTGTCATCAAGTTTTTGTATTAACCTCACATTCACCTCCATATTATTATTATTGCCATCCGAAAATTTAATCTGATATATCGGTATGTATATTTGTATTATATATAAAATTAATATTATATCTACTTTAATACAAATAATTATGAAATTTTTTTTTTGCTGTCACATTTCAAAACTTGTTAATTAATGGCTTAGTGATGACGACGGCTATCGTTGCCTTTATCCGAGCATCTGTAAATGGCGCGCCTCGATTCAACATCTTCGATCAGTATCGAGAACTTTAATTCGTTTTATCGACATGAAAACGTTCATACGGACATACAAACAGACGATTAAATTAAATGTAGAATTACGAGCCTTCGTACGCGGGGTTTTCATGAGGTTTTAGTGCAATTACGCAACAATTACGACTTGTTCGGCCATAGTTCGCACGTCCATCAAACCGCGCAGAATGTGTAAAGCTCTTTTGGCCAGATATCGTCCATTCTTTGTCTTTTTGACGGTGATTTATACTCATTATTCCAAGAGTGCCGTAATGATTATTTGTCTCATTGTAATAATTCATCGAGGATTATTTAAAAGTATGACTTGGTAAAGCATGACTTCACTTGGCTATTTAAACGTTTTTCATACGCTGCAATTATTATTTAATGACGCAAGATATCATTTTGTTCCAAACGCCCCGTAATAATATTTGTATTACAAATTGCAATATTTGCGTTCGCTGTCAATTCGTCACAGTCGCACACTGCACTGCCCAATTACTATGTTTTGTTGAGTTTTTTTTTTTTGTATTAATTTGTTGAATTTTTAAAACGCGAGTTGCATAAATCAAACCTATCTCGTGTCTTAAATGTTCACTTACGCCATTTCTATCAATTTTGAATTCGCATTGCAAAAAAATGTATAATGCAATATGTTAAGCGAAAAATTAATTTAAATACTTTGAAAAATTGAGTTTTGTTCGTATTTCTTCAATGCTGTTCAACATTATTTAGTACGTTTTGCAATTTTATGCTGTACCAGCGTTGAAGTTGGCTGTGATTTACAAAAAAAACATTATCATATAAATTACAGAACTATCGTGTATGCATTAGCAATGGTACCCGTTATTTAAACTGTTATTGTGTTTTATTGTAACGATTATAGCAGGGGGGAGTGCACCGCATACAAGCAAGAAAGCTGTGCATTACTAAAAATTCTGGGAAACAAATGTAAATTATATAATTCATATGTTATAATTACGCTAGCGCCCACCGTGTATCAGTAGAATCATTAGTTGCGTAGTTTTGGATGCTACCACACGATGCCACCGGAGCGCTGTAATCCTCTACTGGGTTATTATTAATTTATTACTACTACAATTGCTAGCCACTGTTTTTATGTATCATTCTATTCAACTATACAATTGCTACCTACTGAATTGAAAATTCCACTCGGCAGAGTCAGAAATGTATCAGATGATCCATGTTGAACGGAGCCCTTACTTATGCAGTTACCTAACAGAATGACATTTGAAAGGTTTTGAACTTGGCTTAGAGATGATCGAAACATCTACTTCCTCAAATTTTACTACTTTACTAAACGAGTTGTTTTCATGATTCTTCTTTGCGTTCTAGGATAATGCATTTTTATTATGATGGATTTATTTTGCCTAAAGACGTTGATTAAACGAAAGTTCATAAACCTATGTACAAAGTAGCGTATAGTATATTATATAATATCATGATAACAGCATAGCCTAAGTCTATACCTTCTGCACGCCACTGGATGATTGGCATCTGAGGTAACTCGAAGAATTGTGAATAATCAGTTATTGAATCTTGAATACCAATCATCGTTACAATAACGGTTTAATTAACGATTTAATATAATAACGTTTTAAACATTACTCTCCTCACTTACTTACCATCCCGCCGTTTCTCCGCGGGGGTAGGCAGAGAGGAAAGAGCGCCACACTCTTCTGTCCTGACACACAATTCTCGCCTCATCCACATTCATACATCTCATACAAGCTCGCCGATTGTTGAGGCTTCTAACAGAACAATCCTCCATTATCTGGTTTACCTGGTCGTGCCAGGTCTATATGACCAAACCACCTCAGCTTTACATTCTTTCCTTATTTCTTCATTCTTTACTCTTTGTCATAAATAAATTTGCCAATATTAATAACGATTTAACCATTACTCTCCTCAGTCTGCCATAATCTGAAATTAATATAGTCTTCTGTGGGTTGCTACTGCTTTTGTCAATAAAAGAAAATCAAATAGTAATATTATTTGTAACAAGGTCACCCTAGATTACCAAGAATATTTTATAACAGTACCCGCAATGTGTTTACCATTAATGATGCCAACCTATCGAAGCACTTCATCAAGGGCAGCCAACGCAAAAAGCCCACATGAAAAGTTAACACTTCAAGTGTAATACATAATTAGTAATATCGATTCAATAACAAATTATTAAATAAAAATTGTGAGGGTGATAACGGTATAAATACTTAATTATAAATATAAAATGATACCTACGTATGTTATCAAAATTATATAATCTATATTCGATTATCGTTATCAAAGAGTATTATATTGTGGGTGTGTGTTTCTGAAATCGACCAATCGGAGCATATTATAGATACACGCAGATACGCAACCAGGTAAACCAACATATATGGTGAGCCAATCGAAACAAAATTAAATCATTTAAGTACACAAATATTATAGTGATAAAATTAATTGGGCTGAAGTACCACCTAGAACCAAAAAACACGACCCACATGAGAAATGCTCCTTTCAGAATCTGGATCTTCTTCCACTGGATCCACAGGTCTTCTGGCTCAGGACACATACTCCGTTGTTCCGCACGAAGTAATCTTTGACATACACTTCGGTGATAGCGCAAAGTGTCACTATAGCAGCAAGAAAGCACGAAATCGGTACGCACGGTAGCGAGAAACCGATTACACACAGATTTTATAGCCTACCGATACTATTGGTAACCGATAGCTGTTTAACTTCAACTGGTCCAAAAACCTATAGAGAACACAACCGCAGAAAACGATCGTGTTCTGGTATAGGGAGAGAGTAGTGAGAGGGCAATGGACAGGAACCATCGATCTAGGTTATGTCATGTTCACATGCGTGCACACGGCGACCGGCGATCCACGAATAAGTTATAAAGATCGAACAATAACGTTTTCACGTATTTTCTTAATGCATGTGAGAAATGATTTTTTAAATTTAATAGTTATATAATGTATTGTAAGGCGCGGATAGAGTTTTGGGCCCCTTTTTAACATGGTCCCCAATGCACCGCATTGGTTGCATTAAGGTTACTAGTTGCAAACTCAGAAACCTTCATATTTCCTGCTTATTTGGAGAAAAACACAAAAAACTGATAGGAGCTTGATGAACAATGTATTTTTAATGTGAAGTCACAATTTCAGAACATGGTTCTGTGGTGTTTTTAATACAAATTAAATTAATCAATTGATGTATAAAAAAAATATTTGGTAGCTTCCGTTAAAAATTTTAAATGCAATTTGTTACAACAGAAAACATTTTTTTTTGCAAATAAGCATAAAATCTATATGCGGTACTTACCACATTTCAGAAGCATTCATCCTCCAACATTTCTCTATTTGACATGTATGAAAAGTGTTTTATTACAGTTGAATTAAATTTGTCAATACTTCGGTGTGTGTAGTTTGACAATTCGTAAATTATTGCTATATTGACATATTTTGAATTGAAACATTGAAATGATTTACAATTTGCTGAATTATACTAACGTGAGTACGTATTAGTTCTCAATACAATACTTCAAAAATGATATTATTTTTTTACCAAACACGTGGATAAAGTTATTTTTAATATTATTTAATATTAAAGCGAGGAAAGTATACGATAAGAAATACAATATAAAAATGCCATTAAAAGAAAGTAAATAAAATGAAAATTAGGGATAATAATATTAATAATTTCGACTGTTGAAAGATAAATTCAGGTAGGCATCTATTTAATTTTGCTTTTTGTAAGATCAAGAGGTCGATCGCTAACAAGATGGATAATAAAATCCAAGAAATTACCGCAGCCTCTATACATCCACTGAGAGAGATTAAACATTTATTTAACGTATGATATTATTACAGTTGTTGAGAGTTGTAACAGGACAAACGTTCTCTACATCTGGTGCTATCCTCGTCTCATTTGAATCACATGACTAAACCCTTTATGAAACCTATTTATTGTGCAACAATCAGTTTATATTCTTCACACTTTCACGCTATCATATCAAATGAATTTTCCTGCAAGTGAATGTACACCCGAGTTATGCAGGTCTATATTTACTATTGAGCTAAAGGAAAGCATGTAGTTAAAGTTATAGCCAACCTAGACGCCCTGGACCAGGAGTCGGTAGACCGTGGCTCGCGAGCCGCATTCAGATCTTTTCATGGGCATTTGCGACTCTTCAACTCCAGTTCATATTTTCATATACACGGCCGTATACGTGGATTCGTTCAGCTTCTGAGACATCGAGTTGCTGGCGTAAAGCTGCGGCTGGAGCTCAGCACCAACTTTCTGGTGCAAGCGGTGCTCTCATAGAAAGCTGGCTCCCTGACCAAATAATGGCAGCGCCTACAGAATAGCTACATATACAATGGCCGTGACTGAAGTAGTTATATATTTCATTAACTTTTTTTTATTTATTAATATTTTCCTTGGTTTTTCTTTTTCATAGCATTATATTTATTTCATAACCTTAATGTATAACATGATATGTATTATCTCTATGGCAAATTGGGTTAAAAAAAAACCTGATCACGCTGGAATAAACACATTATTATTATTATTATACACAATAATATTTGGTAAATATAATAGTTTGTCTGAAACGTATGACAACAAAACAACTAGCATATGCCGTTCTCACAATCTTTGGCTCTACATATTTACACGAGCAAACATTCCATAACTCTGTGAATTAAATAAAAAATATGATAAGAAGCAAGTTAACTGACGATAATTTACAATTACCAGTAAAAAAAAAAAAAGTTTTATTAATGTTTAATTATTTAGGTTTTAATGTTTTATAAGTAGAGCACTGAGCTACTGAAGAATATAACTCGCATATATTATATTCTTCCAAGTAGCTTACAACTGTATTGTGAATTTGAGTTTTAAATAAAAATCTTGATTATGTCTCGTTTTTTTTTTATCATTAAAATGTATATTGCTACAGTGAAAATGTATGTTGCGGCTCTATAAAAATGTTGAGATTCTGTTTACTTAATATTTGGCTCTTCTCACTAGAAAGTCTGCCGACCCTTAATAAGGACCCTTAGGGCTGTAATGTCAATAGAATATAAAGTTTTAAAAGCGAAAAAAAGATTTTTTTAATATAAATAAATAAAAATCTTTAATACTGAGTTATTTTGGGCCCCCTATTTCCAGTGCATTCCATTTACTTAAATGTTTATCCTGGGAAATCCAGTCATCACTTCTGTGTTGAAGAACTCACACTCATTACCAAAACTTAATTGTGCATTGATAATTTTAGGTACATTAGTCATATTACCAAGAATTGCAATTTCACATTGTAATTAAGTCAAATTTATTTTCTTCTTCAATATTAGCTAAATTTCTTTGTGGCCATATATTGTATAAATAATTTGTTTAAACCACTATTTATTGATAAATCAACATGTTTCGATATCTGTAGTATCTTCTTCAGGAAACAATGTATTCTAAAATTAAAAATACAAGCATAGATAAAAACAAAACTATAAAGTATAAGTGGTGGGTAACTATGTAGGAACTACTATAAAAACATATGTAAAAGGTGATTATTTCCAAAGAGATTTTGTTATTTATAATATTTAGCTTGCTATTAACATTTTTTCTTATTTTTTAAATTTCAAATTTATCTTACTGTAAACCCTTAGTATTTGTATGTATAATTTCTAAACCCTTGTCGAAAGAATGGTTTGTTTCCAAAATATGATTGGCGAATTCAAAATAGTTGTTGCTATTTAGGCATCTCAAGTCCTCCTTAATTCTAATATCAAAATTTCTGCAAGTTTTACCTGTATATAAATGATTGCAATCAAATACATTTGTAGACCCCCAATTTTTTTTAAATATCATCCTTATCGTTATTATTTAATATATAATTCTTTAATTTGTTATTAGTGTAAAAAGCCGGTTGTATAGAATTTGTAATTTCTTTTATAATTGAATTTGAAGTATGATTATGATTTCTCCACTGGTTTTTTTTCTTATATTTTTTGATTAACAAATTATCTAGTAATCTAATATTATAACCATTATTAATTGCAGTTTGTTTAATAATATTATATGTTGAAGATATTTATGGATAAAGGAACATTAACTTATCTACTAAGCATGGAATGAAAACATATACTTTATAGTTTTTGTTTATGCTTGTATTTTAAATTTTAGTGAACATTGTTTCATGAAGAATGTACCACAGGTATCGAAACATTTGATTTATCAATTCTGGTTTAAACAAAGTGTTTCTGTCTTATTATTAATAAAATTTACTTTAATTAAGAATGTAGTATCGTAAGCGTATAGTAATCATTATCATCATCTCTGGCTCGACAACCCAATACTGGTCCTAACCTCCTAGTTCTCCTCAATAATATATGTACTTTCATCGATCTCTACTATGACCTGCTTCCCGCCAATTTTTAAAGCCGAGAATGCATAGATCTTTATTTATATTGTCCTATTCTTCGTCTTCCTTCAGGTTTATTATTGAGCGGCCATTTAGGGGATCGTACCCTCTTAGCCCAGCTATCAAAGCCTTCATAATTTTGTGACTTTCGCTAAAGGTTAACGCCTACGCCCCACTTCCTTTTCTTTGACTGCTCCGAAAATTCTCCTGAAGATTCTTCATTCAAATACATACTGTGTTGCTTTTTCTTTCTTGTAAGAGTCTAGATTTCTGACGCGAATGACGGAGTTTTATACTGCATTACCATTATTTTTCTGGACATCATATTCGTATTTAGTTGTTCTTGTAGGCAGAAATAGCATGTAATAAATTAGACCCCATTGTTAAATATTTATGACTCGCGGTCCATCCCTGTTTTACTTCGAGGTACTAATGGATTTATGGGTATTGCAGGTAAGCAATTTCAGTGAAATGTATAAGCGAGATTCAATGTATGTTCGAAGGTTAAGCCAAGGGCCTACGCAAGAAGCGACGCAGAATAATCTATTTGAAACACATTGTAACGCCGCGTGTATTCAGCATGATCCAGCATCCAGCCTCTGATGTGCATAATTATTAGACGAGACGAACGATTCCTCTGTGGAATGTATATTGTCCCGCGAGTATGTATTATATATACTACTTGGCTACGCTTTGCATACTTAACTTTAGTTATTTAGGGCCAAATTATTTCGAATCCAGACATTATTATTCTGGTTAGTCTATTATTATTCTGGTTAGTCTATTATTTTTCATAAGATATGACCGACTGTCTTTCTTAAATTTTCAAATACGTTTATATCTGACATCTATCTGTTCTGGCATGTTTAAAATCAATGAAAATTTTATTAAATATATCAAAGTGAACATATTAAATAATTTGCTTATTATTACCGACATTCTTCATTTGTTGTTTTCTATTTAACGTTCTTATGCACTGTACAGTTGTAAATATTATAGTTTTACTCAACAGGTGTAATTAATGACTGTATGAAATTATTCAAAAAGTTTTTGTTGGAAATATTAAAAATAGGGATGAAATGTTATTGTCAGTACAAGTAGGTTTCTTGACTATTGGCTTACTTTGGAATATCGTTTCAAAATATTTTAATGGTTTGGTATCTAATAAAATACACTTTAAATTTTAAAATAGAGATGCGTACACGGAATACGTCGCATCAATATTCTAACTATTTTTAAACTAAGCCAAATGCTTGTACTATGAAAATAGGACTAACCTGATGGCCTCCTGAAACGAGGCTCAAACCCCCGACCACTAGATCACTAGGCGAGTAACTACTACTATTAAGTTATTATCCTATTATCCGCCGTTTTTTTAAAAGTATATTTTAACATAAATTATATCGTAACATAACCAAAAACGAAAACAAACTCTGTTGTCTGTTGTCTGAGAGATTGTACGGGGCCCATCCGGTCAATTTCCACACCTTGCTGAGTCTTCTGAGATGACTGATCGGTGTTGAAGTTCTCAGCCAGTGTCTTAGTGGTGCAATTTTAGTCCTCTTCCACAGTCGCCAAAAGGGCCTGGTCATCAAAATCCAAAGATTAACCCTTTATTATCCTTTTCGCCGAAAAGATCGTTGAGATCGCGATATGACACAGCAGCTTTCCACTCTTTCTCCAAGTGGTACAACACGGTTTATGGTTTTAATTTCCTAACCCTATTAAAAAATTATATTATGACAAATTCAAAAATCTAAACGTCGCGGAAAGAACGGTGAAGAACCTGCATTGATACATTGCCGCGCAAAAATATGTTATTCCGTACAGCAAGTTGAAAATTTAGAGAGAACATTAGATGCGACACGTTCACAGCCTCACGAAAACGTCTCGGTTGGTTCGGGCCGGTATACCTGTCTGCAAATATCCTCTTAATCTCTGACTCACGGCATTTAACTAACCCCCATTTAAGTCCAAATAATCTATCCGTCCATCCAGATGCCTCCGAATCTGGGCATATATTATTAATATGTTTTTAAGTGTCCACCGTGGAGTCCCTGGTAAACACGGTGGGCGGCTGGGGCGTGGGCGGCGACCGCCTACCCCGGCCCGTATAAGGACATCTCGATGCCCGATATCCGCCATTTGCACGTCGCCGATAACACCTCGCAGCCTGCCGACCGAGACGCGCGTGACGTCACGCCGGACCGATTGTGACTGCATCGTCACAACTTCTGGATAACGAGTATGCAAACGTCACAAATTAGATCGGAGAATTTCAATAGGTTTCTTTTTTCAGTGGGTGGGTGTGATTTTGAAATTATATGTATAAAGTGACTATATAATCTAGATATAACCGGTCAGTAATGACGGGAAATCAGTGTTTACAATAGTTTGTACAACATTAATTTATTTAAAATTAACGAAAATACAAAAACAATTTTTTATGTATACATTTTTTTTTATTATTTAATAATTTCTGTATAGATGACACATTTTTTCTTCCATCTACGGATTTTGATGGTTGAAAAGTATGCATTAAATTTTTGTTAAAATTATTTATTATTATACTATTGTTGTATAGTTTCGCTGGTGACGCTATTAATGTAAGTGCCAGATGTGCACTCTACTGAGAAATTAAAAATTAAATATTCAAAATACATATTATGTATTTATAATGAATTTTTTAAAATTTTATAATAGAAGTAGTAAAACAGCATTATTCTTCGAAAATTCTTCTCGTTAAGTGAAGGACTTAAAATATAAATATTGGGTTTGAACGCATACAGTCAAGTCCGCTTCAAAGACACACTTGCGGCGTTTTACAACACGTTTGTTCAAGCGAAGACGTGTATTCAGAACACCGAGCGGCGCAAGAGACACAAGTATTGCGTTTAGTAGGTATACGTTTGGGGCTGATTTTGCGACAAATTATACGAAACACATGCGCAGCTTTATTTGTCATTTCTAAATCCTTATTATATTAGAATTATTTACGCGTGGTTCTACATACTTAAGTGTACAAGTATAACATTTATGAAAGGTCGCAGATTAAAATAGTTCAGTCAGAAGACTCTAAGAATCAAAATTTCAATCATGAGTTACATATGTCATCAATAGCCCTATTCTGAGTTTTGCACAAGAGAGGCATATCGTTAACGTGAGCGGTCCAATCACAACATTGGATAGCGCGCTCAGCCTGCTCATTTTGACCCAGCAAGGGTTGCAGAGGGTAGTGATGACAAAAATATTGTTAAAATAATTATAAAATATCGATTATAATACAAGAAGCCCCAATAGGTACCTCACTTACTTACTTACCATCACACCGTTTCCCTGTAGGCGCCACACTCTTCTGTACTGACACACAATTCTCGCCTCATCCACATTCATACATATTCTCATACAAGCTCGCCGGTTATATCTTATACGTACGTACATATTACGTGTGTACAATATTTTATTGTATACGAAAAACAGTATCGGTAAACTTCCCTGGATCGGTTTTTGCCGTAGCCAATGGTTTCGTGTTACATTTCAAAGGTCGTTAGCAGGGTTGATGAGGATCGCGGTCACCGCAGAATATTCCAGAAGATATACTCGAGCAAACCTACACATTCGTTTTAATAAAATGTAAATCTCAAATTTGGCGCGATAGTGTTACAGGTGTCGGTAGCTAAAATGACAATATATGTTGAATGAACTAAATGAACACTTCAAAAACACATAATTGGACAATAAACAATATTATAGAATACTTCAGAAGCACACAAAAGGACAATGAATAGAATATGTAAGGTATTATATAAAATTATTGTAGTGTAACTCCCTCTCCAAGCACAAGAGCTGGTCTCTTTTTTGGAGAGGTAAGCGAAAGAAAAACCATGTAATTTAAACACGCTATAAAAAAATTGTAAAAAATGTCAAAAAAATAAAATTAAAAAAATGTTATTAAGGAGAACACATGTAATATATGCATCATCATAGTCATCGTGTTAAAAACTGTCTACTACTATCCGTCTTAATATGCTGTCTTAACCTTCTATTTAGTCTTCTTCCTCCCACAAACATAATAAAGTGGATTAAAACTAAATATTATATTATTCAATCACATCTGAATTTAATTTTAAGTACAGGCAGAGTTCTTATATTATCTGTAAAATAAAAACGACACACTGTATGCATTTTTTTTTATTCATAATAAATTACGTACTTTTTAAGGCAATTTTGTGACATATTCCACCCAGAAAGGCTCCGAAGATACAAATATTATGTCGAATGTGAAATGGTACTTAGAATGATTTTAAATGCACAATAACATAAAAATAAACTTCACGGCCGTTCAGAAAATATTAAATTTTTTCTGGGCTATTCTCCTTGAATCCCGTAGAAATTTATATTTGAAAAATTAATTTTCAGAATAAAAAGTCGCATATCCGCATATGTTAATAATTAGTACGTCAATAATTATATGGATAATTGTGTGAAAGAACTGGAATGTATGAATGTAGGAGCAAAAATGGGCGATTTGATTGTATGCTGTTTATTGTACGCCGATGATGCAGTACTAATGGCGAATAATGAACAAGAACTACAGAGTCTAGTGAGTAGAATGTACGATGTGTGCAAGGAAAGCGACCTCATGATGAATGTTAACAAGTCGAAAGTGATGGTATTCGAGATGAAGGAAAGCAAGACAACGTGCCAAATAATTGTAGGTAATGAATGTTTGGAAAAAGTAGATGAGTTTATATATTCGGGAAGTATGTTTGATAGGAACGGAAAGACTGAGAATGATATCGAAAGGAGGGTGACTGCAGGGAATAAAGTGAACGGCGCATTGAATGGAATTATATTTAACAGAAATTTGTCAACTGAGGCAAAACTAGCGGTGCACAATGGAGTCCTGGTACCGACACTGATGTATGGATGTGAGGCCTGGAGCTGGCAGAAGAGGAACGAAAGTAGACTGAATGCAGTGGAAATTTGATCACTTAGGCGTATATGTGGCAAATCTATTTATGACAGAGTAAAGAATGAAAAAAATAAGGACAGTATGTAAAGTTGATGTTAGTATAGTGAGTAAGATTAAGAAAGGATCACTTAGGTAGTTTGGTTATATGGAACGGATAAATGAGGAGAGAATGGTAAGAAAGATATATGACGCAAGTGTTGATGACACCAGAAAATGAGGACGTCCGCGGAAGGCTTGGCACGACCAGGTAAACCAGAGGATGGTTCTGTTAGAAGCCTCAACAATCGGCGAGCTTGTATGACAAGATGTACGAATGTGAATGAGGCGAGAATTGTGTGTCAGGACAGAAGAGTGTGGCGCTCTATCATGTCCGCCTACGGCGTGATGGTAAGTAAGTAAGTAAGCATATCGAAAGATTATTGACACTTCACTCCTTTCTGTTCATCAGCTTTCTTTCAATTTTGCGAAAACCACAATAAAAAACGTCACATAGCCGACCATTTATTTATATATATATGTATGCGGTTCAACCTGTAAATAGGAAATACGCCATTATATTTAATTAATTAATGCATTCTCAGCGCATCACATAAAATAATGCTGATGCAACTCTTCAGAACATCAATAATTGTTTTTGTCTTTCCCAAGGGACGATTATTGATTGACCTCGAACGTGTCGAGTGATGAACAAAGTACGTGGTCAACACTTCAACACATCATTCACGGACGGTCGATCAGTAGGAAATCTTTACGATTACGATTACGATTAAGATTTGACTATAGTAACTTCTTACCATCGCTCGTGATAGAAAACGTGTCAAATGTACTACTGCCAAAGCATAGATAAGAAATCTCACCTCACAGTGTGGCAAGACAATTAATCATGAAATACGCTTTATTCTCCCCCCGCGTTCGAAATCTGTCACTTTGCTGGCGAATTTTTTTTCGGTTTATATGCTAACAACCATATCATCATCGGACGAACTCTCGTCACAAAAATAGAGGGAAACAGCTGTGAAGAGTCCGCCGTATTTAACCGTCCGATATTCGAGAGTAAAATTAGTTTATTATAATTAGCATTTTCTACCAACGAGCAAACACGCGGTTTCCACTTTTTTTTTTACTTTTGTTTAATTTTTTACCATAGTAAAATGTTACCACTGGTCCTAAGTCCATATTTAAAAGTAATATTAGTAAAAATATTAAGAAATAACCCAATAACATATTGGACATAGATGAAATAAATGTTTGTTATTTGTAAACAGAAATCAAAATATTATACTTACAAAAGTTACACACTACAAAGCTAGTCAATATTTCAGAATCAACTGCAGGTTCCTCTTAAAAATAGTCAAGCTGTCATGGAATATATCTACAAACTCCCTGTAGTCACTGCCAAGTGTGTGTAGTGTAGTCTCGGCAGTGATGAGTGAATGCGGTAGTTAGTTCTCGTATTATCTTAGTCAAATGTGTCTTTTGAACGCGTTGACGTGAGGACCCTAAGACATGCTTCGGCGAGAAGATCGGGACCGTCAATATGAGATTGATAATTTTTCTATAGAAATATTAGGTTTATTAATTTGCTTATGTCCAACAAACTTAGGATGTTGAATTCTTTCATAAGCGAAATGGGTAGATTTAATTTAAAGTTAACAAATCTTAAGAATTTATGTTGGATTCTCTCTATGGTCTATGATAACAGGGAGACCTCAAACTCAAGTTGGCTTCTCACCAGAGTATTATAAGGGGTGTTTTTTTTAGAGATATAGAACTTTAAAACTAAATAAAATACATAAAAATCGTGATATTAGCCATGGTATTGACTTTATTAGAAAGATAATTTTATGCCATTAGTGTTTAAATATGATTTCGAGTTTAAATATGGGCGCCGCGGCTGGCTCGAATAAAGCGCAATCTGGAAGTCCAATTTTCGACCACTTTTTGGAACAGCTGGGGCCGTGTATCGGCAATAACGCGATGAATGTTGGCTTTCACGTCATCTATCGTCTCTGGTTTATCATGGTTGACTTCACATATTCCCACAGAAAATAATCAAAATCACACGATGTTGGAGGCCAATTCACAGGTCCATGCGCTCATCGAATGTTTCCTTGAATAAATTGAATTTGGCGCGCGCTGTGTGACAAAGTGCCCCGTCTTGTTGAAACCACAGCTCGGCTCTTAATGCCATTCAATTGGGGAACAAAAAAGTCAGTAATTATGGACCTATAGCGCTCTCCATTGACTGGAATGTTCTGGCCGGCATCATTTTTGAAGAAACAAAACCTTCGGTGAGCGTCTCTGCAAATGCGTATTATCAATT
This sequence comes from Eubasilissa splendida, assembly GCA_031772225.1. NCBI lineage: Eukaryota > Metazoa > Arthropoda > Insecta > Trichoptera > Phryganeidae > Eubasilissa > Eubasilissa splendida. The sequence goes on from CM062857.1 coordinate 5,012,620, forward strand.
AGAGTATGCGTAGTGCGACAACGATCCATGGTTATTCGAATGGACGATTATGTAGAACGTAGCGCTCGGTAAGTTTCGCGAACTGAATCGAAATGATATTCGAAATAAATTTGCAAGCGTTGTTCTGGCGTAAGTCTATTCATGGTGAAATAGCAAATCAAACTGAGCACAAATCAGCTGTCGGCTGTCAAATTAGCAGTCGCTGGAAAAAGTGTTGTCAATTCGAAAAACAAACCTCTAAAAAAACACCCTTTTTAATATCACCGTATTTAAAAATTTGAAATCTTTGACTATTCTCAATATAATTCCATGGGTTTTCATTAATCTATTATATGTACTGTCGATATGCGATACAAATGAAAAGTTAGAATCAAAGAGTATACCCAGATCATTTAGAATTTTATTTTAAATACTAAGTAAATTAAGTTTTGAATAATTACAACTTCGCAATAAGAATGTGTTCTCCATAATGAGAATTTTATTGTTTATACAATGTGAGACTTTATCTGACGAAAAGTTATTTTTTGACATTTACTTATATTTAAATTTAGTCTATTCATTGTGCACCATTTATGTAAATTATTTAAGTTTAAATTATTTATGCATCTTCTTAATACACCGTAATGTGGTCAACCCAGGTTTTACCAGCAGACTTATACTGGTAGGTGATGTTTTTTTTATTTTCTCTTCCAGTGCACAATATATTTTTCATTCACAAATCGTGATCTAAACTTAGAGGGAACATTACATACCTCTAATCAACGCCTACTTCTAACAAAAAGATTTCGTAAATTTTTCTACTAATCCCTACACCTTTCAAGGTCAATCTGTCACCTTGGAGCGGTAGATGCTAATGGTTGACAGTACATCTGGACTGATTTGTATTAATATTTTAATGATTTAGCAATCTGCGGGGGTGTTATTTCAGTACATTATGTACGTAGGTAGACACTTGCAATGTGTTATTTTACCTCACGGACTGTCTAAAAATAGTTGCAGTCAATGTCAGAAAGTCAGACACGTCACAAAATAACTGAAAAAAATACTAGCCTATTTATTCCAACGGTAAAACGCTCACCTAGTGGCCAAGTCAATGTTTAAAAATAATGCATTTATTGTTTCTGAGCAAGTACAGTATTTATATGTAACTTATTTATAAAGAATATTTTGTATTGGTTCATCATTATGCAATCAATAAACATTATTTTGAATATGAATTAAATATATTAATTATAAAGATATACATATAAAATCAATTTTATCGAAAAATATTGTTGTTGCGCCACCGGGATTCGAACCTGGATCTCTTTCCTAACCGGGGAAGGTGCTTTATCCATATCGCTAAAAATAATGTCGCTGTAGCTTAGTTGGATAAAGCACCTTCCCCGGTTAGGAAAGAGATCCAGATTCGAATCCCGGTGGCGCAACAACAATATTTTTCGATAAAATTGATTTTATATGTATATATTTCTAATTAATATATTTAATTCATATTTAAAATATCACAGACCGTCTGTTCTGAATAATTACAACTTCACAATAAGAATGTGTTCTCCTAAACATTATTTTGGTCTGATTCTAGAATGATTTCTGTATTTTAATTTTACTTATAATAATGCAATGGCAACATACCATCACAAGCAGAGAAGCCTGTTTTTTTTCACATGCAAAAAAAATTTCACCGCCGTCTTTTACAATTAAGAAAAGATATTTGAATTCATACCAATATTTTTTGCTGATCCCCGGGAATGGCTCCTCAGAAAAGCGCGGAATCCAGTTTAAAACCCGTTAATTTTAATATAGAAAATAATATTTTTAAACAAATTATATAGATCAGACCTAGTCTAAATAGGAAATTGCCATAATATTGACTTGTAAAAAAAATGTGTGTACAATAATAAAAAAAATATGTGTTTAGTTGAATGTGCCTTCATTTATTATCATTATCATCATTTTTAACCCCTTGTCTTAGGAGGTCCGAGGGTTCAATGTCTTGACAAAGCGCTTCCACCCTCCCCGCCTTGATTGATCACCAGTACTTGATGATCAATGAAAAACCAAGCTTAATTGCTATTTATCTCAATAAATTTTGCTATGACCCACTGGCCGCCTACCATACGGAGTACCGAGAAGGCTCACCTTTGTAATCCTCTGTCCTATCCTAATGTCACCTCGATTGATAGAGGTTTCATACCGAGAGTCACCCTAATCACACTCCCCTAAGATATCTCATTTCGTTTGCCTGGATTATTGGTCGTAATCTCTTCGTTAAAATCCATATTATTTGTTGACCGTATGTTAAAATGAGTATGTGCACAGCTTTAAAAACTGTTGGTATTGATAGACGGATTTCTTTATCAGCGCACTATAAAGGAAATATAAAATGTCACAAGTTCTCCTCGTAAGTCTTCGTTTCGTTTTATCATTAAAAAAAACTAGTATTGATGGCACCAGAAATAGAGGACGTCCGCGGAAGACTTGGCACGTCCAGGTAAACCAGATAATAATCGACGAGCCTGTATGAGAAGATGTATAAATGTGGATGAGGCGATACTTGTGTGTCAGGACAGAAGTGTGGCGCTAAATAAATAAGTATGTACATAGCTTTAAAAACTGCCAGTTTGGTCTTGATAGTCGGATTTATTTATCAGTCCACTATAAAATGAACGTAAAACATCGCAAGTTTTCATCATCGACTCTCCATTTCGATTTATTATTATAATAAAAACAATTTATAATTACATTTCTTTGCATACAAAATTTAATCATTAGTGCCAAAAGACTTAGATTCAATTCAATAAAGCGTTCGCACTAATATTTATCCTCAAGACAATCATTTAGACATCTAAATAATTATTAAAAGTATTCGAATAATGTTTTTGATTACTACTAATTCGGGCATTACAGCAACTTACCGAGTTCGCCATGTTGCTTTTAGCATCGTGTCTGTACAGGCATACGTATGTATGTGGTGATACGGGATGAAGCGATGCAGAACGTGTCTACCAGATGTTTCTTCTCTCTATCTACTTTGTCATGTTACCTCTTCAAATAATTACATCTTCCATCCATGGCAAGAAGCGTGGAAGCTGCGCGTCGAAAGGGAAGATATACTAGTCAATTTGCCAAATCATATCGCACCTATATAAAAAAACATGCCCTTCTGATAAGTGTTTGGATAGATTTGAATGGCTTCAAAGTCAAATGCTATGCGAAAATTAAGCAATGTGATTTCATTGAAATAATTCAAAATATTATATATTTATGTAAATCTTCTTTTTTTCATTCTGTAATGTTTTTACTATTATTTAAGCTATATTTAGCTGCGGTTAAAAATAGGACTAACATATTTAGAATTGGTCGTTATGTCGATAGAAATGTTGTATGTTATGTGTTACTTTATAAACTCGTGATTCTGATATGTAATTGATCAAAAAATCGAAAAGAATCAGACGCTTTTCTATCGTAATTTTATTAATTAATTTAATTATCTAAATAATACATATATATATAATAGTGTTTGGACTGTGCCTTTCTTGTAATATTCCATTATTATTAAAATAAAATCAAAAGAATCTACTAATTTCGGCTTTAACTTATTTAGTTTTTCATAATTTTCAGCACAAAAAATATTAGGATAGCAGTGTTAATTTTTTTGGATGAATTAAATAAATTAAATAATTTCTAGGGATGTTTTTTGATTTAAAGGCAGTGTAAGGTGTATTTATTCCATAAATATTACTTATTACTGTCATTTGTAAGAATGGCACATCGAAATAAGGGTGGTTACATCGAAATGTTTTTGTGTGGGTAATATTTTACTCCGTTTCTTTAATATGCTCTTACTTTCATGTTCTTTATACTCTGTTCCTTACTTCTTACATGTTACATACTTACTGTTCCTTTTATTTATTCTCTAATTGTCTCCTTTTTGATTTTTCTGTTTTTTACAATTTAATTTATTTAAATTAGTTCATATATCTATGGAACCTAATTGCTATCTTGCCTATCTCAGAATAGGTACTTTATATGTATTTACCTAGCGAGGTAGGAAGCGGCTAACAGGCGTGCATATAAATAAAATGTAATATTTAATACTTATTGTACTTTCTGGTGTATTAATTATGTAAAAAATGTATATATTCATGCAAGCTTCAAAAGAAAGTTGTTTTGCTAATAATCGCCGATTTATCGGCACTGAAATCAATATTACTTCATTGGAAAAAAATTAAGATATGCATGTTTGGATGGATTATAGGCAAGTGTTTGGGTAATGTGACCCCAGTCGTAACTCAATATTAACAAAAACGAGATAACCATTTTTGAAAAACTTTATTTCTATCTATTTTCGTTCCTCTCTATCAATATTATTATAAATTCTTCGATATTTACAATTTGAATTGAATTAAAATAACTTTCAAAATAATTTTTTATTATGATATTTTCCATTCCATCGTACCAATGATCAGTATATAAAATAATGATAAAATTTCAATCATCAGTATATAAGATAATGATAAAAGCTGTGCAGAAAGCAACAAGATGTGCCATCTCCGAAGGTCATTAATGTATGAGCTGAACAGCTGCGAAAGTGTACTTCGAAGAATTTTGTAGAGCTTGTCAACCCACACGTGTTGGCTGTACGCTTATAACCATTTAGGGATAATACACGGTCGATATTATTATTGTACGTAGGTATATATCTTCTTACTCTTTTACACAATTTTTAAATTAATTTATTGAATTATTTTTAAATGATCGTTTTCTCTTCTTAACTATACTATTTTACATATTTATGTTAACAATAAGACTGAAGAGTGACTTTCTAAAGTTACGCATTTAGAATAGAAAGTTCTGAAATAATCAATAATAACTAAATACGTCCTACGTCACATTGAAAAAAAAATAGATTCTCACTCAATCGCACAGATTTGGTAGAAGTGTTGAAATAATATTTTTTAGAACAATATTCATCAAATTATTTAAGAATTTGAATTAGGTCGTGACTAGTGAGTCAAATCCTGAATCAAAATTGCAGATCTGGGATTTCGGGACTAGATTTTAATGATCCCGGGATTAGAAAATGCTAATTTGATAATTAAAGTCTATTAAAAAAAGACAGGAAAAACGCTTCGCTACTCCTCCGCATCCAGCTGTTTTTTAAAATATTTTATATGTCGTCGATTGAGCGAGTTGGGAGACAATCTACCAGTGGCGTAGCAACAATTTATTTGTCTCCCGTGCAAACACGTATACCATGCTCCTACTCCCACCCCTTTTATTAATTTTTAGCTGCAAATAATTATTAGAAGATTATCATATATGTTTATTTATCTTCTCAAAATTAAAATTTTTGATATTAAGTTCATACCTTTAAAATAGTTAATCTAAAATACAAATAGCTGTTAATACTACTGATCTCCTAAAGCGGAATTATCTGCTTGAACCTACAAAGGTTAATATAACTCCTCGACGGTGCCACGATATAATTTTATATTTAAATACCTTCGTAACTAAGAGTTTTAAATTGTTGCGGTTGTTGAATACTTTCAACGATTCCGGGCCCCCTTCTAGTGGATGGTATTGCTGCCCTGGCGATAGCTACGCCACTGAGATCAATGTTTCGGCTTCCTTCTTGCACTCTTGTTCCAGGGGGTATCGTTCCTTCTGTTGGTCCTGAGCCTATTGACATTTCAGCTTTAATATATTATTATTATGAGGTGAAAACAGTTCTCAGTAACTCACTGGACATATCAGTACACAACCACCCTTATTTATGGTTAAAGTAATGCCTAATGACGGTACCTCCATTAAAACTATCGCGAGTCGAGGTATTTCTGTGCTCGGCAGCTCAGAAATTCAATTGAAAACGAATTATTTAAATGGGTTTATAATTGCATACATAATAGGCACATCCATAGCATATCGTTGTTACCGGTTATTCATTAATGTATTTGTACAGAAGGAGTTTTGACGAGACATGAATAGTGTTAGCATATTTCGACTAAAGTTCATTTAAATATTATGGAGCACATTAGGCAGTACGCGATGTAGATGTGAAAATCATTGCCAATAAAATTACGGAAGCGTTGGACGTAGCAGACCTTCAAGGTTCTTCAATGATGCTTGCAGGAATAGTGAGAAGTTAGAGTATATTTAGTATCTTTTTTATTTCATTACAAGAATGGACGACATTACGACATTACGGATTACTGGCATGGTCGACTAAATCTCAAATTGAAAAGCTATTTACCAAATTCCCTTAAATAAATAGAAATATACGATGCTATATTTAAATCTATATCTATCACATATTATTAAGAAATAATTATGTAATCTGTCACTTAGCTGGTAGGTATGGTCAAACAACATTTCTTATTAAATTCTTGCACCAGACAATTTAGACTAAATCTGATGTAAACTAAGATTAAAAATCAATAATTCTTCTAAATTTTGGAAGGATCTTACTCATTTTTCAGGCTATATTAAAAAAAACTCCGGGTGAAATTTTATTTCATCGGATCTCTAAAGTTAGTCCTCTGTGGAATTTGATTAATTAATTGATGGACAGGAAATTGACGACATCCATCTTCGGTTAATCATCTCACTTCAGCTCTAAGTGGCCTAAGGGACAGCAGGATGCGTTTTTTTGGTGTAAAAGTGGTCGATCTACATGTGTACATCTGGTGTCTAATGACCGCAAAGCTACATCATTTCTAGGGCTAAAATCTAAAAGCCCAATGGAAATGAAAAAGTGCACTTGTGAAACGAGATTGAATACCCTGTATCTGCACAATATATATAAAAAAATGTGAACACCGCATCTTATGCAGAATTCAACACACATTACTCATAATTAAAATTAATTTAAACCATTTTCCGTATTGATACGCTCCATTGAAGTGGGGTGAGTTGGGATAAGTACATACACGCGGTTAGTGCATCTAAGTCTCTTACTTACGTTAGAAATTGGATTCCAGTGCCGCAATCTATTAAGAAATATAATAAATTAATATTAGTTATTAGTTTACAGTTGTTTGATGTCAACGTGCATGTTGTGTATGCCTTTTCAGTCTATCGAATATTTCGATAATTTTTATGCTAGAACGCTAATATTAGGCAAGTACCTTTATAATAAATTGTAATGAATATGTTTTGTACATATTAATTGTATGATTATTTCTGCGGATTACGGTTTGTAAGACCAGACAAACTTACCGCATTAATGTTAGATGCACTGTATATACAGCTTATATTTTTGTATGGAAAGTTTTTCAACTAGTGATGTGCAGAGAGCATTTAATTTTGAAATGCGCTCGCCCTACTGGAGTACTGAGGTTGATTTTGCATTATTATACAATTACTCGAGTAGGTACTGCACTTAGTTTTTTATTACAGTTGCTTAGAATCTACGATACTCTGGAATAGTCAGTCTATTTGTGGCTACACCTTATAACACTGCTTCTACAAGTGCATCAGTGTTATCTACTTTGGAACTTTCCTACCAACTTTCTACTCTTTATTTCTCATTTATACTCAAGTCATTAAATGTGATATTTTACTATTTAGCACGATGATATTCGTCACTAACGTGCACAAGTTTATAGAGGAAAAGATGGTCTTCTATGTCATTCGGAAAAAGTAATTATTTTACTCGCGGTTGTTAGGATATTTAATTTTAATGATAATGTCGTTGTTTGTGTAATTAATTACCTCCAACAATTATCATTTTAAATAAATAAAATATTAAATTAAATCCTTTTTTTATTATTAGCCCTCCTCATTAACAAGGGCGAGTGTGACCGACGCAAGTCGCCGATCACAATGATAGTGACGATGGAGTCGGACGGGATGGAATAAGAGGAGAAAACGGATGAATGATGAGGGATGAGGGAATCAAAAGAGGGAATAATGAGGTGAGGGTAAGGAAATCCTTAGATAGCGGAGCAGGATGAACTCACAGAACCACAAGCAACCGGAAGTTCACCCAATGTACGAAAACTCTGATGAATAAACTGCCACGGCATAAAAAAAACTCTGATGAGTTTCAACGTTCACAACACACCAAAATCACAGAGGTATATGAACTAGTAATCCAACACAAATAATCACACGAGAACACGTGATCTCCTCGAATTCAAAAACAGCCAGTCGAGCCAAAGGAACAATGTGTACTGGTTGAGAGTGGGCTAAGGGGTAGGAACGAAACTAAAACTGGTGACAATAACACTACATTTAAAAATAATAATTTCGATTCGAGTCATTACGAACAGTGCGAAATCTTGTAAATTTATTATGTTACTTAAAAAGACACGTCACTGTCTGAAAAGAAGAGTCTTTCATAAGTGCATTATTCCAATTCTTTACTTATAAATCTAAACTCTTAATACTAAGCTGGAAGAAGTAGCTCAGAAGCTGCAGACGATACAGTGTAGTTCGAAAAGAAGCATGTTGGAAATTATTATATAAGATAGAAAAAGAAACACATGAGTTAGAGCGTAGACCGAGGTGAAGGGTGTGATTGGCAATGAGTGGGTCATATTGAACAATTCACAAGAATATGCTTGAATGGTATCGACGAGTCAAAAAATAACTAAAGGAGGTGAAGATCGACGGAGGACTTAATAGGGTTAGGGTCATGGAGCACTGAATTCACAATGGCAATTCAATAATAGCGGCCATAGTGTATGGTACGTAAAATTAGTATCTGCCAACCGACTTGGTTGAATTTGATATAATTGAATATTTGCTGCCGACTGCTTTAGGTTTATGTTTGTTTTTGAGTACTGAAACTAGACTTCCTAAATCCATGGTGTTCAACGAAACCACCACATTGGGGAAGAAAGAACGTTCGCAAAAGATCTGGCACAATCAGTTACCGATCTGAATTAACAACGAATTACAGAGTCGTTTACTAATAATTTTCAATATCCATTTAGACCAGATACTTTACTTTTAAATAATGTAAAGGTAGGTATAGAATTTAACTATTAAATACATATACATAAATATAATCAAATTAGAACTTGTAATTGTTGTCGGAGTTTTCTAATATTTGTTTGATATGCGATTTGAAGGCTTTGTAATTTTTTTCTGTTTTGATTTTATATGGGAGAGAATTAATTTTTTTTATACCTTAATAGGCGTAATGGTGTTGAGAAGCACTAGTTTTAGTGATACTGCTGCTGTAGGTATTCATCGATAATGTTTTCACGTATTTTTGCAAAACGATTTTTTAAATGTTATAATTCCATTATTAATTGTTTTTTTTTTGTTTAGATAAAAAAATAATAAAAATAAAATATTAATAATAATAATTGTTTTCATATTTGTATGATAGACAACAGATAAACCTGTCTCCTTTAGAACAGACTTCGGTTTAGTTAAGGAGACAGTGAACATCTCTTACATTGTGAAGCTTGTTCACCTTTTTTGTATATTTATAAGAATGTTCATAATGTATAATATATATGTATATTAAGAACATGAACAGAATAAATATTTTGTTGTGGATCACTATAAACGCTATGAAAGGTATCGATACTTGCAAAAATATTGATATCTAATGGATTGTAACGCGCAAAACTTTTTATGCCCCTTTTCTAACGTGCCGCATTGGCATAGTTACGCCTCTGATAAAAGGTGATAGAGAAATTTTCCTATACTATTGAAACGAAACATTTTTGACGACCTATTTTCTCAAAGATCTTTATAATTTAATCTGTGTTACTACTATGACTTAATTTATAACGATGACATGTTTCACACTGGAGAGGCGCATAGATTGCAGGTTTCGAATTGGAGAGATTTGGCTGGAGACAGGATTGCCTGGAGAATGTTTGTGCAGGCGACCTTGGATGACAAGTGGCGCCAAATAATGACGATGTTGATAGAATAGGGAATTTATAAACACTGTTTATGACTTGCGAGTAGATCCCTCCGAGCGCTGACCGACCAGAGGCGTGGTTCTGCGGCAGGGCGCCACTAACCAGGGCTAGATTGGGAAAAATAAAAATAAGTGTTAACACGTACACCGCAAATGTATGAAATAATTGAAAATTTAAAAAAAATATTTAATATAGAAATTCAGTCAGCTTCCTATTTATTATTTGGCGTCTAGAAAAATAATACCTTAATTAAGTTATTTATAGTACGATACCTATATCTCGCAAAAACCTAGAAATTATTAACGTTTTTATATATCTTTAACTTCATTGCATACTACTAGGCATGTATTGGTTAAAGTTTAGGTATAGATTAAGCGTTTACTTGGATTACATTATTGTGATAGATAAAACACACATTTCATTTCGCCCACCGATTTGTTAAAGTGGTTGATATTAATTTAACTAATATATTAGGTACTAGGTTATTGACCAAAGCAATAAATATATATATTCAACACAATTTGCGGGACGCAGTAGATTTCACCTCGTTTTTCGTCATGTTTAGATGACGTTATTTTTTAAAAATACATACATTTCTAAATACATAGTATAATAAACGTATTAAATAATAGTGAATGTCTAAAAACTACATGGAATTGAAAAAAAAAGGAAAAATAGTAAAATTATTGATGGTACTGTAACTTACTTTACGAACATTATATTTATTAACATATTTTTCATTTTCAAGCATTTGCATGTGTTTATGTATATATTTATTTCTTATTACATTTTTATATACAGTTGTAAGGTATTGTAAACGTAATATGATATATACATATGTATATATTTAAAACTAGTGAAATTATCTATAGCTGCTATTGATTATATAATAATTTTACGATAAGTACCTACAATATTACAATGTAGATATTGAATAAACCTAATACGGACATTTTCACTAGAATAATATTTGCAAAATGTGAGAAATAAATATGTAAGCTATGTGTATTACATATCCTCATACTGTATAGTAATAAACACATTAAGTTTTACGTTATAACTGAGAATATAAAAATATTATAATATATTTTATACTCATGTGTCATATAAAGTAAAAAGCACGAACCAAAAATCACAAATTATAACACTTACACAAATAATTTTTAATTCCGTTACAAACGTATTAAATTTGAAAGTTTCTGTTTTATACAATAGTTAATATTCTCCATTAAATTATTTGAATTGAAACGTTTAATTAGTTTGCATGATAAATGTATTATTTTTATTACTATTTCGTTGTGTAAAGCTGCGTCACTGGAATATACATAATTTTCCTAACACCTTTCGCTAAGATACCCAGCTAATTATGTATTTCCGTTTCTCGAAAGGATAAAGAATCAGAATGATGGCGTTCGAACGGAAATTAATCGTATTTCGGGCATCTGCGTTTAGATTTATTTTAATGAATGATTGCGTTCCTGGACATCTATTTCAGTATTTTTATTAATATTTAAATTTCGAATAAATCCATCTGTTGCGCGCTTCGCTTCTGTCGCACCGCCCCTCCGACGAAAACGCTCGCGTGGGAGAGAGACATAGATACATAATTAGTACGCCTACACTTGTACGGATACTGGGGACCCGCGCATGCGCAGAGCCAAAGCTCGCCCGCACGCTCATACCGCTTCAAGCCAGCCAGAATTCAGTAGTGCTTCAACCTTACTAGTGAACGCTTGTGCGCGTAACATATCTAACAAGACTCACTTTATTTATGAGTTAATAAACTTCTCTCTCGGGACTCCGTATTAATCCGACGCGAGTGTGCGTACTCATACATTAACACTCGATCGAAATTACGCGTAATACGGTTACTTATCCGATTAAAATGTGTGATAATAACAATCCGACGACGCAGAGTATAGCGGACTACTTAGCCCAGTTGCTTAAGGACAGGAAGCAATTGGCGGCTTTTCCCAATGTTTTCATGCACATCGAGCGGCTCCTGGATGAAGGTAGGGAACCCTTTACGTAAATAGTTTCATCGGTCGCGAGCTGTCAGCGCCCGAGCGAGCAGTCTGTTTAGTGAGGTTATGGCGGAACATTCCAGCGCGGCGCGCGCCCACTTTAGCGGCACAAACTGTAAACTCTGCTGTGGCGGCGAGACACTCGAGAAAACGTAAATTGCTTCTATAAACAAAGCGTCCGAGCGGACTGGTTTCGGGGCGTGACGCTCACTTTTACTATTTCCCCGGCCATTTCGATCTCGGCGGATATGAGCCGTGCACCCATTACTGTTCAAAATCTGTTGTTAATCTCGCGATTGGGGGAATAAGACGCGCTCCGCCGGTGTGGACCTCGCGCGGTGGTCTCGGCCCGCCGCTTCCTTTTCGGACGGTGGGCCCAGCTCGCCGCGGCGTCCAGTTGTCCAGTTGTTGCAGAAATGTCAGTATTGACAGCAGATAACGGCGGTTTTGTCGTGTGCGCTCTGTTGCCAATTTGATACCTGCAACGGTACACTCCAGTAAACTACTTTTGCTAGCGGTGTCGTCAATTTCTACTACGGTAGTGGAATGCCGGACCTTACCTGCTGTCCATCTGTTCGTATTATGTTTACACCGCGATATGCACTTCCGTCTGCTGAGAAATTAATCAGCCGGTATTGATGACCTGGTGTTCCTTTCTCTCGCTCCATTAGATACACATTTGGTAGTATTATAATAGAAAGTTTTTCTCAAATGTGTTCCAGTTTTATTTTTGAAACTAATAATGAATGATCATATATATATATATATATATATAATACGCTTATTTTTGAGTTAATCCTAGAATTTCTTTAAATGTTTGAATCAAGCTAATGTATGTTTAAAAATGATTACAAAAATATTAAATTAATTATCAAATTACATATTTTCATATAATTTAATGTAGAACATAATTGCTTACAATCACGCCGTATTCTTAGGTACAGTGGATAGAATGTCACACTCTTCTGTCCTGACCAATATCTGGTTTACCTGGGCGTGCTAAATCTTCCGTTACCACTAACATTCGCGTTATAAATTTTTGCATTCACCTGGTGATCTTTGTTAGTTTATTAATTTTTATCGTTATAAATAATGATAAACATTTTAAATTTTTTATCTAACGAGTATAGTTTTTCCCAAAACGTGACGATATTTTAATTACTATCTTGCTCATTAAAATAACGCACAGCATATAACAAGTGCACTGTTGGAAACATAGTTTATTCGTTTAACCCACTACGTATTTATGTATGCACTTTTTAAGTGGGCATGCAAAATATCAGCCTTTGACTATACTTAAAATCCATGATAATTTATGCATTTACTCAATAATTTGAATATTATTTTTCATTGCTTGCACCTATGTCATACCCACATAGATTGTGACGTAATAGTTGAGAAAAATATAGAACGCACTTCAGTAGTATTTTCAAATGAATGCAATGTACTTAGTATAATTTGTTGTGATATCGCAACATACCCTTATAAGCTGTAAATTAGCAATGGCTCGGTATTCTAGCCAGTATAAACGAGAAATTTAAATTCATTAGGTAGACGATTTAAGGCGCAGGATAACGTCACCAGCTGTTTGAAAAATTGTTATAAAATGGCAATATATTTAAGCAGGATTAAGAAATGTGTATACTTATTTGGTTTGTTGATCGATGAATGAGGAGAGGATATGAAAGATATTCGACGAAACTTTTGATGGCAAAACAAATTGAGGATGTCTATGATAGTTTAAGATGGTCTGGTTAGAATCATTTAAAATCTATAGTTGTGTGACAGGACAGAATAATGTAGTGCTCTCTATCCTCTCTCTATTGATGGTAAGTTATTGAGTAATTTAATCATCTTGTATTTGTAGAGATATGTTAGAATATGTATGTACATTTTTATCAAAAAAAATTATTTGACTATAATAATATATTTTTTAAACTTAATATCTTTTTATTTGATGATATATTACTAACATGGGCAGTTTATTTCGTACTAATTTGTTTGTATAACATATTTTAATTCTTTCAAATCAAAATGAAATAGATCTGTGAGATTTTTCTAGTTTGGAAATTCATAAATATCTTATTTTTATAAATTCTCTAAGTATTTATTTATATTTAAAGAATGATGATGCCATTGTTTACGAATGTGTTTTATCTTATCTCGAGCTTGCTAGGTACATCTCGAATATATTTGTCTCAAACTTTTGTACTAAAAGAATAATAAAACCAGATTTCTTTATCCTTATACACGTAACAGAAACGTGGTTCGAAGACACTAATGAAGCTTGAATCACAAATTTGTCAACGACGGAGAAGTGCGCAGTTCTTCATGAAAAACTAATTATATAAAAAATAATAAGACTCGGTTTATTTTCATTGATAAATACCAACAATTTGAATTCAATAACTCAAATCGGTGGAATTTTAGCGAACAGGAATGGTACTTCATGCTTGGCAATTGCCTCACTGTCTGCACTGTTTGTTATTTTTTGCTCTATGTATGTAGTACTTATTTTTTTAGAGGTTCAAATTGTCACTGAAATTATGCAATAATTTTATCAGCATCTCATTGTGATAACACGTCGCGACCAGGTTGGGTTCAAACCTCGACTAGAACCAGATCGAAGATAATCGAGTCAGTGGTTCGGTTCAGGTTTTACATTACCCGGGGGCTGTTCAAACTCCGTTGTTACCTATAGAATTATCAAATCAATAACCTTTATGATCGTGACAAACGTAAATTCTACTAAAAGGTTGTTCTCGCTTACGTAAAGCTACAATATTACATTTTGAACGGAACATTGGCTTCTTACAACATAATTAATTAAATGTTAATAAGTAAGTTCAAAAGATAATATCTTAAATTTGTATTCGATTTAAAAATATTTAGTGGGAGAGTTTCTTTAAAAAATATTTGTACTAGCTCAAACGTTTAAAAAGAACGTACGTCTAATTAAAATTGATTTATTTGTAGTTTCGAATTATTATTTGTATGAAAAATGAGGTGGCGACGTCACACAACGTACATCTAAACAAACAAATCTTGATGTACAAGCTGTAGTCTAGTGTCACAAATCTTATTGAATTTTTACTCTTTATATGTGATAAAACAAAGCCAGTTTGACATTTTTGTATGGTGGGATAAGAAGTAAAAAATTTGGCAATGCCTCGGGTGTAAGTTCGAAACTGACAATGATTTAAATCCTATCGATGCGTCAGTTTTGTCCTTGGAGTTTTGTAACAACCCTTTAAAAAACAATAATTGTATTTATTGCTGATCTGAAGAATTATTTAGTACTAAGAGTTGGTCCCCGTTCTAAGACGTTGTTCTATCTTTTAGACTCTAAATGATTTGTACTTTTAGTATAGGTAAGGTTTAGCCAGTCCTAGGATGTGATTTAAAAAAAAAGTGATAATATTATATACGAATCAAATAAAAATATAATTTATCTACTGGTTTCCATAATACTACCTTGATATTCTTGTTTAATTTATTTTTACATATTAAATACATTTAATATGAATGAAGTTTTTCTATTTGAAAAATGTATCTTCAGAAGACTCAGAGATGTAATGTATTAGTTGCTTTTCAAATTTTCCTGTAAAACAAAAGCATCCAAAATAAGGTATAAGGGATGTACGTTGAAAATGGTTTCGCTAATCCCCAGAGTTAATAATAAATTAGGATAATTCTTATAGTGCTATTTCCGTAAAACATTCCCTCAGTGGCGCTTTCCACATAAACTCTATAAACCTACACTATGATTTAAAATCGAAAATGTTAAGATTTTGTGAAAAGATTTGTTTACAGACATTTCTTCCTCTAATGCATTGTTCCTCTTTACGGAGGGTAAATAGTTGCACGCTTTTGGGCCTGCCACAGCAAACGCCCGTTCACCGAACTTGTTCACTAACTATATCAGAGTTGTAGATAAATTAATAATAGACTTTCTACTAGGTTCCTTTGCTGCGGGTCGTTTGCTACAAAAACCGGTGTAATTTATCCAAAAATGTTATTTTGGAACTATACTGTCAACATTATTCGTGAAATATAATTAAAACATCAATTGTTATTGTATTGGTTCAGTTATCTTAGTATTTTAGGATGTACTAATATAATATTATTATAAGAGTCCGTACGAAAAAAACAACCATTTTAAGTCATGCAATTGACATAATAAAGATTAAATGCATCAATTATAAAGATATACATACAGAAACACAATTTTTCGAAAAAAAAAAAAATTAACTGCCACCTGGAAATCTCGGTGGCAGCAAAATTTTTTTTTCCATAAATTGTGTTTATATGTATGTATATCTTTCTAATTGATGCATTTAATTTGTATTAAAATATCACAGAACTATGTTCCGAAAAAAATAATTTAAAAGATTAAATAAATACTTAATACGTATCAAAATAATTGTGTTATCGCACATTACGCGATTCAGAGTGCATAAATTAAATAGTTTTGAAGATTGTGCCAACAATCCCACAAGAGTTTTTTTTTTATAAAAGAAAAATATTCTGAAAGCAATTTTTGGTTTAATTTATGCATAATAATCTTAAACCTGACTCTAGTTTATTTTATGGATGTTAAATCTACGGCCTTTTAATAATTTATATTTCAATAAATATGTAACGTGTTTTTTGAATCGGTTTCTTTTTTAAATTTATACCCCCAAACGGGCGCTTTTTGGGAGCCCTCGTGATACGAAGTGCAGATCCTTAATTAAACAGTTACAATATTATAAACAACGGCTAATGGACAAGCTGTCTCGACCGAATCGCTTCGGTCCATACGAACAGCTTCCTGGCAGATTAAATGTCTCACGCCGCGAATCTGGTATTTTCAGTCGCTTCGGCTCGACCTCGGAACACTTTTTGCGCCAGATCTAACGGAAATTAAAATGCGACTGCAATAAATTTGACTATTCCAGTAATTAATTAAGCGTGGAACTGACGCTAATTCGCTAGATTAGAAAATGTATACAGGCTGTGTCAGAATAAGTACACAATATTTTGAGTCGTGGCTGCCTGCAGGATTTGTCCCCTCGTAGCATCCCTCTTTCATCTGCAGAGCGCGACAATCGGTAGCCATACCGAGCCATCTCAGCTTCGGCCTACTCGCAAGTTATCTGTCTTCCAATTTTAATTGATTTGACCACACTGGAATCTTATTTGATTATTGTCATTTATGGTGTAGTAAAATCAAATAAAAACCGTTTCAAAGATATCCAGAATCCGTTCATCGTGTTTTGTCTGTGTCCAAGTTTCTGATTCATAAATGAGCGCAGGTCCTATGAGATCTGAGTCAAAAATGTTCAAACAGTAATGGAGATTGAATTAAATATATTAATTATAAAGATATACATATAAAATCAATTTTATCGAAAAATATTGTTGTTGCGCCACCGGGATTCGAACCTGGATCTCTTTCCTAACCGGGGAAGGTGCTTTATCCAACTAAGCTACAGCGACATTATTTTTAGCGACAATTTTCGACCCTATATGTTACCTTTTTGATATTAATACATTTAATCGTTCCATCATTCGACAGAGCCATCTACCTTATTTTTACAGAATCTCAAATACCTTTGAGTAAACTGATAGCAGACGCCAGAATTATCAATTCATTTTTATTAAATTTTTGGACACATTGATACAACTTTATTATTTAGGAGAACACATTCTTATTGTGAAGTTGTAATTATTCAGAACATAGGTCTGTGATATTTACAACTTCACAATAAGAATGTGTTCTCCTAAATAATGGAGATTGAGTTTAATTTTTATAAGATTAGTGATATAATTCCACCTATACATAATTAAATTGCCTGGCAAATATAGCATATTATTGCAGAGAACGAAGCAAATAACTATGAGAACGGATCGCGCCTAATCACAGCTGTAATTAATTAACAATAGAAGATATACACACGATTGGGACAGATTTTCGGATGCCTGCGGGGAGCCTAAACCGAACGTGCTTCTCATACATACCAGTAAGAACATCAACGGCTGACTGTACATAGGTTGTTCTCGGCGGAAATACGGAAAAAGGGAGGACGCGGAAGGGCTAGCGGCAGACCGCAGTCAATCGAGGAGTTTTGTGGCGGCTATAAATATGTAGATACAAGATTTATTATAAACCCCATTTGAATTTATAATGCTTTAATATTAATCCTAATTCGGTGCTTAAATCCTTTTTGTATTCAATATATCGATAGACATAAATAAAATTATGTTGTGGGTTAAATCTATTACACCTTGTATATGGTACGGGTATAAATTTGACTGGCGCACCTATTCAGATGCGACAGAAATGTATTTTCCGCTTTCTAGCGACATTTGACAGATCGGCCTGAGCCTGGCGATATCGTGAGAGTTTGGTCCGCTGTACCAAATTTCATTTTGTGTATTATAATCGGACGTGACGGTTCAGATAATTAATTCAACAGGTAGAATATGTGGTCGTGGTAGAGAGGTAACAGAGGCATGTATTGCATTCAAAATTCTGTAAAAATAAATCAAAATTTAAGCAATATTAGAGTATGTCCAAGAGCACACAATTACTGGATTTTTACCTACAAAGGCACTGTTATTAAACAAATATCAGATATCTCATAGAGACAAAGCTATTTTATATTATATTTAATGGAATATATATGGAAGTATGGGGTAATTTTGTTTATATCATATAACATTGTTTTTACGGAATCACAAATACCTTTGAGTAAACAGATTGCAGACGCCAGAATTGTCAATTCACGTAGATGGCTTTCAAATAATGGAACGACAGATGTATTCATTTGAAAAAGTGTAACATATAGGTTCGAAAATTTGTCATGAAAAATACTTGCGCTATAACACAATTGGTAGTGTACTTCCCCGGATTGGAAATATGGATCCAGGTTCGAATCCCGGTAGCGCAAAAACAATATTTTTCGACAAAATTGATTTTATATGTATATATTTATAATCAATACATTAAAATTAGTATTTAGAAAATTTAATATTTATTTATTAAGTTGCGGTCCTGGGTCGCTCTCACAGTTGGCTTCAGATCTCTCAACAGTGGATAGATGCAGAATATCTATCTACCGTTGTGCTACTCTTCCAGGTCAACGTTGTGGCCAGGATAGTCTCCTATTTCTAGCCTGTCAGTTTGACGCATATTGTTACATCTTTTGTTAACTGTTGTACATAAGGCTTGCTGTGGTTGGATTTGTTGCAAGATTGAAGAATTCGTGCACCGTGCTGTCTACGGGATACGTAACATCCTTTTCCAGCAATACATTTCGAAGGCATCTATTTTACGCTTGTCGCTATTGCGGATTGTTCAGAAAAACCAAATATTTATTGATATATCAACATGTCTCGATGCCTATGGTATCTACTTCAGGAAACAATGTATACTAAAATTAAAAATGCAAGCATAGATAAAAACAAAGCTATAAAAGTATAAGTGGTGGGTAATTAATTAGAAACTAGTGTGAAAACAAATTTAAAGAGCGACTATTTGCAAAAAGGATTTGGTTATTATAAATTTGTTTTCACTGTAATTCCTAATTAGTTATCCACCATTTATTTTTTATAGTTTTGTTTTTATCTATGCTTGCATTTTTAATTTTAGTATACATTGTTTCCTGAAGAAGATACCGTAGGTATCGAAACATGTTGATTTATCAAAATGTTTTATATTATCATTTATATAATATGTGGCCACATAGTAATTTTGCTAATATCTAAGTAATTAATTGAAATGTGTATAATTAACTTAATTACCCTCACGCCGTTTTCTCTCAGTGGTAGGTTGAGAGGTAGAACGCCACACTTTCTGTCCTGGCACACCACTCTTGTCGTCCACTTTCGTTAATCTTTTCGTTCGTGCTCTTCATTTGTTGAAGCTTTAACAGGGCCGTTCTCCAATATTTGGTTTATCTGATAACGCCAGGGCTTTATCCTGCTTTCAACAATTATATATATTCTTTACCATCCTCTCATACGTTTCACATGATAAAATCATCTCGGCGACCTTTTTATTCGACTGTGCCGTTGACTGCTGCATTCGCTCCTAATTATTTTGCATCCACAAAATGTGGACAATACAATAATTATTGCAGTAGGAATACAGTCATGTGTGGTGTAAATGTGGTTAATTGATCCAAGGATCTGCGATTCGATTCCGGGCGAGGTGCAAATTAAGTGCGTAGTTTGGTTTACTTTGTTACATTTGAATCGCACAATAAGCGATTATTGTTTCACAGCTGTTGTAACGAGTTGTAGAAGGACACCGGATCTTTTTAATGTAGCATTTTTACCAGAAAATAATTTAATTATAACATAAAAAATGGAAACAATATAATGGAAGTGTGTGAAAACTTACCAAAGTTTTCCAATTAAAGTTGATTTAGGAATACATCAAAACATGGTTTTGTTCTTATGCGCCTTTTAAACGGGAGATTGTCTTCCAGTAATGTTAATAATCTCGAAAAAAAATATCTGCAAGGTCGAAAACTGCGAATTATCTCGCTCGTGGCCTGCGGTGACAAGCAAATTATGGTGATTTAATTCAGTTAATAGGTTAAGCGAATAATTAATATTTGTTCCGGGTGTAAAATAATTATTTGTTTTGTAGTAAACATATAGGTATGCAACATTGATTTGCATAGTACGGGCTAATCGCCACGCCACCACCGCAGATACATGAGAAATCCCTTAAACATTAGTCTTCCTGGTATTCTAATACCATCAAGGATGTTAGAAACCTCGAAATTATGACGCACCTAGCTCTAGACGCTCGGTGCTCGCGTTCGTCCGCCTGTCTTCACGTGTCTTGACGCAGACTAATGCTGGCTTTATAATAATAATAATTGAGTCACGCTGCTAAACCTCACGGTCGATTTAGAAAAATATACCCGCGCCCGAATTCAATGCTCATTCCTCACATGCTGTGTATTTAATACGTGACAAAACGGTGCGAGCTATGAAATCTGTCTCGGGTTAGATTTTGTGGTTTGGACGTCTTTCGTCGAGAGACACTGACCCGAGTTTAAACTCGACACATTGAAGAAGTCGTTAAATCTGCAGCGCCGTTGAGTATTTCAGCTTTCGAAAACTGTCTTAAAAAATTACGGCATTTAGTAACTTGAAATTTGTTGTGACAGCTCGCTAGCGAAAATATATGTAACACATCTCTGTAACAGTTGCGCATTCAAGTCTTGAATATAATATTATCCCGTATCCTTGGCTATAGCAATCAATTTATTAGTTTTAAAGTATATAGCAAAGAAAATCATGAAAAAAAAAACGCTGATGATGCGTATTAATGAATACTATGTAAATTCAGTTTTACAATAATTTCAAAATTATTTTTCCATACAACTCGTTACGGTTTTCAAGACTGCAGTAGACTCGATTATCCTAGGTGGTAGAGAAAAAATAATAAAATAGAATATCTCCGCCAAAAAAATCTGAAACAAAAAGTAAAACGTTCTACATAATATTATAATTACTTACATACACTTCTATTTAATACGACAGTACCTAATGATGTTTGTTTTTTTTTTCCCAAATAAGTCGATAATAAATCAAACAATATTTTAAATGTATAATTTTACGCGATGTAAGCTTTGATTCTAAATAATAATTTGAGTAATAACCCGGTCGTTGATGTTTGCAATTTCACCATTTTTATTTGCGTATTATTATTTAGGTCAGTTTTTGGTATATATTATACAGTAAAACCATTTAAAAAAATAATAATAGGTATTTCGAAATGTTATTAAGAATACTCCGATTTAATTTTTTCCACAACCCGGACTATCGAGAGTCCACCAATTACCTCCAAATTACGATGTCTCACTTTTGTAAATATATTGCCTACTCAATTGTGCATTCATGATCAATTTACATTTTAAACTTTTTAAGAGAAATTGTATTATTGATTGTTTCCTCGGCATATTAAACTGCTTGATTCTTTGCTATTTCCAAGCTTGCCGATATGTATTATATTTTTAAATACTTATTAAATGTATTAATTAATATTTAAAATATCACAGACCGTCTGTTCTGAATAATTACAAGTTCACAATAAGAATGTGTTCTCCTTAATAATATTATATTTTTGTTATTTGTCGTAAGCATAATGAGGTCGTTCAGGTACCTGAAATGTTAATTTGCTTCCAGATTCGAGTTTCAATTTATGTTCTCTCCGGTCGTTCATTAACATGTTTATTTTTTGTCTGTCCTTTTCTGTTTCATCCGTGTTATTTACATTTATTGTTTCGACAATCTTCGGGACGTCTCCGACGATTTAAAAACTAGTTTTTATTTCTTATTTAACCCAAATTGAGCCGCATTATAATCCGACCGTCATGAATCCGAGAATATATTGATCTTGTTGATTTTCCCGACGTACGGTCGCCCCGGCCGGATCAGGTTTTGTTTGAGACGTATTCCTGTTCCTCCGGTCCTGGCCGCCGCCATCTTGGACTTCTTTCTGCTTCATTTGTTTTTTGTTAATATCCGCGCACTCCAGTTTCTCGGCGGCGTTCGATGGTGCATCGGAGAAAGCCACCACATTTTCACGTCGGTCGTTTATTTAAATGTCCATAATGCATTGCTGCTGCGTAACCTGCTGCTCTTCACTGCTTATTGCACGTTACTTAACATAGGACATGATTAACGTTGCATGTCTATTACCGACAAAACTTGCAAGATTTAAGATTAATTAAGATCGAGCTGTTTCATTTCTCTTGACTTTTTTCTGTGCATCTTTAATTATTCATCTATTCTTTCTTATCTATAAAAAAAAATAACATTTTTTTGATTAACATTTAACGTTTCATTTTGTATATAATTATTTATTTTCTTGTCTAGAAAATATCATTACCGCTGAGCGGACCACGAATGGTGTTTTCGTAAAATCAATTTTTTTATGTTGAAAATACAATTTATTATCAAAAAAAAGGGAAATGGTTTATCGCAGTACATCCTAATATAGTCAGTTGCATAATGCACCGTTCCGGCGCTAACATGACATACGAGTTCCACCTTCCAAAGCCGTCTGACTGTCGGGCACTGTCAGGGAGCCGGCGCCGCCTGGCGTCAGATTATATGTAGAGTAATATAATTATGGATCATTATACAGTTATTGTATTGGTTTTAAGAATAAATAAATAAAAATGTTAATGTTCAGGTTTTAATTCTAAAAAGAGTTTTATCTCCTATAGAATATTTAATTTCATTAATTAATCATACAGGTCATCGATTTTATTAATTTGGTCATGATTAGTATGATCATGATCTTTATCTGAATTTTTTTGAAGATTGTTGCCCACCACATCATATATTTTTTTTGAAAAATAGTTTATAAGTTATACCTATTTTCCCTTAAACGTTTTCACAGAACATTTTCTCCAAATCAAACTTCAAAATGTGGTAAATATTATATTATTGATAGAATTGGCGTTAACTTAAGAGTTTCATCATTAAAATGGATGGTTATAAATAAAACTTCACCTGTCGATGAGAGTTATTGTTTCTCTCGAAACTGGAGTTGTGCAAATAAACTCAAGTAGAGTTATAACATTGTTTTATTATTTATAGCCATCCGTTATGGTAAATATTCATTATGTACTGTTTTACTTATAATTATTTACAACTCACCTAAGTATTAATTCTTTACATTACAATTGTCACAATGACCAGACAATTTGACCAAGCCGTCGCCGCGGAACAAGCGGCACACCTCTTCTATGTGACGTGTACGATTAAACCAGTAGATTTGTCAAAGAGAAAATGTCTCAAACCACATGTTGCAGTCTACATATCCCACGTTCAGCTCTCCGCGGATGCAGTTCTGCCACTGAGGAAGGATCCGTGATGTGTGACCGAAGACTGTCGTCTACTAACCTTTAAAGCGAGTGAAGCGCGGAGAGCGACTTCCCTAGCTCACGATCCGCCATTTACATTCCTTCCGGTTGATTGCGTTCCTTCAGTTCCGGCCTCGGTGACACTCCCTGAGAGTCTTCCTGTTTCTTCTTCCTCTTGAAAGCAACCCTCGTATCGTATTCTGAACTCTGATGATGTTAATTACCGTGTCTACCCGACCATATATATTTTCTGATGTGCACATGGTTGAATGTGACAATTGATTTTGTATAAACTACTTTAATTAATTTAATGTCGATCGGTTTCGATTCCACTGTGTTTTATTTAGAAAGGACGTACATTAACTGATTTATAAAATGGATTGGGGGGTGGGGAGATACCTCCATAAGGTTTTTTCATTTATTTTACACATCGTCTTGAACCAAATTAAATGTTAAATTAAGTATGGTAAAAGAAAAAACTTTCCCTTGATTTCCCTTGCGTTCAGGCTTTCACGGTAATTAAATTAGATTTTGATATTATACGCGAGAATTTAAATATGTAAATTTTTTATCATCGACGACCTCATTCATCGGTTAGGTTAGGTTATCACGGATTGGACTGAAAATCTTGCACATGACTCTATTTTCTAAGATCTGCAATTTCTGTAAAGCAAAATGTAACAAGCCATTTATTAAATATGTAAAATATACAATAAAATTCATGGAAGGTTAAAATGAAATTCGAATAAGATGTGTTCAAATTATGTTCTGTCCATATCGTATAATATAGAGTGCGGACTTATTGACTCCAAAAATTATGAAAAATTTAATAAGAATAACTAATTTATTTTTAATTCGTCTCTTCCATCGCCCAGTGAAACCAAATCTAAAATATATCACATTAATTTTTTTTGCCGCTGGACCAACGGTTTCGGTTATTTATCGGTCTGTTAAAAAATGTCACGTTAAATATCCATTATGGCGGGTTTTATGTTCTTTCGCTGCCATTTTGAAAGAGTCATCGATGTAACATATCACGACGCCTTTCCCCGCAATAAATTTATCTCCGCGCCTTCCTGGCTTTATTTTGTTTTCGTCTCTCCCATCGGCGTCTGGGCTGAAGTTACACCGCCTTCCGAGGTGACTTTCGCCCGACTCGCGTGATTTTTATACGCAGTTTCATCATAACACGGCCGCCGCATTTGGGCCTTTTTCGAGTCCTGTAATTCGACCCCTAGTGCGGCGTCCATAAAGCCGGTGTGCTATTCATAACCGCTCTATTTTCGGTGTGGACGGGCCACAAGGAAGTAATAACAGGCAGGAGGAGCTATCAAGTTGTCAGCCTATCGTCAAGTAAGTCGTATTTTAACATATTTAATTAATTCACACGCCACCTTCCGAAAGGCGCATTATATCGTGTATTAATAAATACAATCGCTATGCATCCTTTCAAATCTTTGTCATGCATTATATAATACGTAATACGCAACAAGCGAAAAATACATTCTTCGAAGAATTTAATGAAACAAGAATATTAAAAATCTCTCCATTCTGAAATAAATCTTATACTTATATATTTTAGAACGTCAGTATAGTATACATATATGATGCCACGCGGTGCCTGGCAAGATAAAAAGTTCTAAGGGTACAGTAATGAGCTTACATATGGTATATTTTCACGGCTGATAATATTCATAACATATATGTTTCTAGAATCTTAGCGAAATTTTAGATGCTTTGTGATCCTCGGTGTTTCTAAACGTTTATAATTTCTGCGAATATATTTTCTTGAGTTGAAATTTCAGTTTTTTTTTATTTTAAATTACAATGTACAAACACTATTAGTTTGTCCAGCGGCAAAACAATCGTATTTCTTACTAGCAGATAAGCAATCGGCGATAGTGGTCATTGGTGACCGCTGCGTGGTCGGAGTCTCAATAGAATCTATATTTAAATGATAAAGCTTTCCCCAAAACAAACCACACGTAAATAAAGTGTCGATGTAATTAAAATTACGATTTCGCTAAAGTATGATATTTTTTCTTAATCGTAATAAAGACAATGTACACATCATTTTAAATTGAATATATATTTCAGTACTGCTATTGAATATATAAAAGAGAAAACATTTAAGCAATCTTAATTTAAGAGATATTAAAAACACGTTCGTTTTCGCAGACATGGCCGTTTAGTCAAGTACTATACAGCCATAGTGATACCACCGAAGCCGCCACTCTACCCCATTATTATGGATTGATTTGTTTAATTTCTTCGGGGGTTTTTATCCTTGATTGTATCTTGGACCATCTCTTACATTCTTCTTATTGTTTCGTTTATGTATAGATGTTGATGATTTTAATTTTAACCATTCCTTGAGATTTAACAAGAAGCTCGCACGCGATAATATGAAGTTTCCATTTTTTTTATTTGTACCAACGCTTGAGAAGCACTGCTGAGAAAGATTTTTGTTAGTTTTTCTCGATGGGTTTGTTGGAAATACGATCCGTAGATTTGAAGGCATGGAATTACTCGAACTAATGAAGAGCTTAGAATAAATATCTTGGTTTTAGAGATCTGGTACATTATCAGGTCGGTCTAAGTCGTTGATTTACGAGGGTGAACTCTATACCAGGTTTACTATATAATCTGCTTAATTAATATGTAGTCGTATGTAGTTTAACTTGTAGCACAAGAATTGAATTGAATGTGGTGTCTTTATACCTCTTCACATTTCTGTTGTAGAAATCTAGTTTAAAAAAGTTATTTTTTTTAGATAATGGATTTCAATAATTAGAAAATGTAATGAATATGCTTTTTTTAAATACGTATTTATAAAACATTTGAGTTTTTGATGCATACTTTATAATATTATATATTAAAAATACACTCACGACAAAGAACTGTAATAATACCATAATTTTTTTCTTTCAAGTGTGTAGTAAATTATTATTTTTAATTAATAATTATACAAAATACTGTTTCGATACCTATGGTATTATCTTCAGGAAACAATGTATATTGAAATTAAGAATAGAAGCATAAATAAAAACAAAACTATAAAATAGTGAATAAATAAGAACTAATATTAAAAAAAATTTAAAAGATTACTATTTGCAAAGAGGATTTGGTTATTTATAATATTAAGCTTGCTATTAACACTTTTTCTTATTTCTAAAATTTTAAATTTATCTAACTGTAAACCCCTAGTATTTATATGTATAATTTCTAAACCCTTGTTAATATCAAAGAAATGGTTTGTATCCTATTGGATTATCACCTATTGGTGATTGGGAAATTCTGAATAGTTAGGCATCTCAAATGCTCCTTAATTCTGATATCAAAATTTCTACAAGTTTTACGTATATAAAAATAATTGAAATCATTGCAAATTAATTTGTAGACCCCAGATTTTAAAAAATATCATCTTTATCCTTTTTATAGGTATCGAAAAACGTAGAATAATTAATAAATAGTGGTTTAAACAAAGGATTTTGTATAATTATTAATATAAAATGAGGCCACAAAGTAATTTTGAAAATATTGAAGAAGATATTATTTTTGAATTGATTTTTTTTTTATAAATATTATTCTAACCCTTATTTGAAATCGTAACGATTCAGTAAACATAAATAAAAATGATTTTAATCTCACAACACACGTTTGACTTGCCATTCTTTGAAATGTCACTATTTTTATTCGAATCCATTATTAACACCACGTATATTCGATGTATTACATATGTACCTACGTGGAAATTATGTCAAATTTTTTATAACTGTGAATTCTGCAGATATTGCCATATCAAATAAATACTGTCAATTAATAATTATTGTAATTTCCACTTTATGGTCAATATTATAACACGGCATCTTTCGTTTTAAAAAAAAGTATAACATATAAAACCGTATTTGTTTCAGATGTCTGACAAAACGTTCAAATCACGTAATATGGCGTGTCCGAGTTGTACCGACAAGTTAAGTTGTTCGACTGCTGTTAATTTATCGATGTTTTCATTTGGCATTTTTGTTTTGCCGCACCGATTACTATTATTTCTCGTGTCGAGTCGTCTGTCAAGAGACAAACCAGATATTGCGGCCGTCCGAAGGTTGGCCGCGCTCGGCTGGCTGGGAACTCTCGTTGCCGCGGCTGCGTGTTTACATTTTACACTTGTGAACACGTGAATTATTCAGTAGAAAGGTGTGCGATTCAATCAAAATATATTTAAACTCGCAGTGGCGTGTTTACGGCATGGGTGCCCGTCCGGGGGCCCCAAAAAGGTCAATGCTTTCCGATGCGGCGTAACGATTTGATTGGAATCAATTTGGCGTATGGTTATTTTGTCAGAACATGAGTTAAGTACAATCAGAAGTATTAAAATTGTTATTCGTCACGTGTCATATCGCCATTTTGTTTACAGCAGCCAAATCATTACCGCGATGATGTCCTTTTTCCAGGGCCCCAGCATTTCAGCCATCTTTCCTTGTATTATGAGATTTACGATCTGGATGATACCTCTCTGGATGTCTCATTACTATTACTATATTAGAAATATTAAAGTTATTAGATTATTATTGTTTTAACTTTTTCTTTATTTATTCAAACTATTACATTCTTCTGTAGATTCACATCTCGAGTGCTTCGAGTCGCCTTATCACTTCTTTGGTAGGTATCCATTCTTCTATTTCATAAAATAATGCTGAGAACCCATAGTCACTTCTTCTTCTTCTTGTGCCCTATCCTTTCAACGGACGTTGGGTATCATCACATTGTTCACTGCGACCCGGTGCAGCTCTACAGTAGACTGGACGAACCGTTGCCTTAGGTTCTTCAGCCATGATATTCGCCACATTCCAGGGCCCTGACTTCCAACAATCTTTCCCTGCATTATGAGGTGCAATATCTCGTACTTCTCCGGATGTCTCATTAGATGCATAGAGATATTGACGTTTTCGGATTTTTATTATTTTAAATACTTATTTTTCTTTATTCATAGTCACTGACAAACGTATTTATATATATTATTTTTTAGCTTATTAATCGTGGGAATAATATTTTTTTAAATCAATAAATGTATATTATATACACGGTAAATAAATATTTTAATACCGATACTTAATATCAGCAGCATTTTATATAGATAGTCCATTATATATAGCAGAGTACATTCAATGCTGAGGATAAAAATAGAGATACAGTTACAACACTGAATCGAAGTTGTAAAAAATAGATAAAAATGAAATGTGTGACTATCTAAAACATAAATTATTACTTTAACCTTCTTGATATTGTCATTTCGCGCATTTCATAATTTTGGATTATCATTACATAATACTTTGATACGTCCGTGCTATTGTTAGAGGCCTTTAAATTCTGCAGTGTCTAGCGGCTATAAAAGCGCCACTGAAAACCTGCTTCGCTGCGATGCAGTACGTAACCCAAATCGGTTCCTCGGGATGACGATGAAAGCGAGCTGGTAGTAATGGCATTCGGTCTTTGTGGGGGTGGGTGGTGAGTCTTGCTTGTGTAGAATGCAGGTGAAATAAATCACCTCGTGAGTAATTTATGTAATAGTGTTGTTCGTTAATCTCCTAGCTGAGAGGTCCCGGTGAGAATGTTGAGATCTTAGGAGAAATTTGTTATTGTTCTGTTCGCCGTTCCGCCCATCTCGCTTTCGAAAGTTCAGCTAGTTTTATGCTTGCAATAGAGACGTGACATTTCTTTGCGTCTTTTGCCAACATTTCATATTGACGTAATCATATTTATAACATCGCGAGTAAAGAAAATTGGTGTATTTGAATATATTTGTATCCGTTTTTTATTTTCTACATTATTATAGTACATACTGAATGGAAAACATTGTACAATATTTTAGGGATAGATATAATTAAAAATATGCGTCGAAAATGTTCAAACTGCATTTGCCTAAATCGCAACCGCGTCCGAATCGTAAAAAGTTTTGTGAATATTTCGATTAATACATTTTTTTTACGCATTGAATACAATAAACAAAAGGTCATCGAACTTCGAGCGGTCAAGACTATTTTTGTTACATTATTTAGAGACTAAAATAAATAAATATATATATTAATAATGGGTCAATTTCGCAAGTATTTATTTCACGATCATCTCGTACAGTAATTTCTACATACCTGCTTTCAAACATTTCATACATTGATTACATTTACACTTATATTTATTTAGATGCATACTCGGTTGTATAATATTTTCATAATTTCATCAAACTATGGACCATAACACGCTCCTTTGTATTGGAACAAATCGTAAAAATTTGACTACTGTATTAATAAAAACACTTTCGATCGGTCTGTACTCGATAATCCTTCATCGAATTATTTTATCCTCGTTAGATTGGCTGATTTAAATTTAGAGCCAGAAATTATTAACAATTATCATGTGGAATCTTTTAAACAAAACATTCATCGACGGAAATAACAATATCCTACGTGCCTGTTTGCACCATACACACATACATATGTGCTTTTCAAATATGTTTTGTCGCAAAATATTCCGAAGAGATTTATTAAGATTTTCTCACAAAATAACGTTTTCCGTTGGCTAAAATTTTTGTAAAAAATATACAATGATTACTGATTTACTAAGAGGTCTGCGGTGAGATGCCTTCGTAGATTGTGTCACACGTTAAATAGGTAGATACTACTCTCAAATTGTATCAGGCGCGCATTTCGGAGTCTTTCGCGGCGCTGCCGCCGCGCTCGCATTTTGGCCGAGCGCCAATTGTGATTGTTTGTATCTTCTCAAATCGTAAAATTAACTCCAGCACTACTCCGACAGTGGTGGCACGTGCGGCGAGAGCACCGCGGGGGTCAGCGTGCATTTTGTATAATTAGACATGTCCCCCTTGGTGACAGTTGCCGGTTTTCGGTTCTCTATAATATAAACAAGCGTTGTTTTAATCGTCGTTAAAATTGTCTATAAAGCTGTCTTAAAGATTTAATGGAATATAAATATGGCATTAATCCGACTCGATAAAAAATTTGATAGCTTTAGGTTTTAAGTATAAATGGACACCTAAGATCCCTGTATAAATAAATCCGCTTAATGAAAATGTATCTAGCAAAACACCCACTACCCTCGCGATGTTAATTAAGGTTTTATCATTCGTTGATTGCTACTCGTTTCAACTATACGCATATATGATCATATTATTAATAAAAAATATTTTAGATCGAATCGGTCAATAAGTACACAAATCTTTTTTTTTACTCATTTATATAAGTACTATTTAAAATGCAATGTAAAGGTGTATTAGTCCATTAATATATTATGGGTAGATAGATACCTGACTAAATTCCGAGTCGAAAATGTACATTAAATGAGCATTTATTGTAAAATATATGTGAATTTAAAAAATATAACAGTTTAGGTTAGATATTTTTTATTGAACAAAGATATATTTATTTAATGTTTATTATTTTTATTGTTGTAATGCACAAACAATTCGTTTTATGGAACAAAGTATATTTATTATAATGCACATGTGTGTAGTTAGTTGCCTTTGTAATAACGATGATGGTTAATATTGCATTCCTGTGTTTGTAATGATACACATGTATTCGGTGAATCCTCACAACTTTCATAATTCTGGCTCGCGATCAAATGATTTCGAATGTTTTTTCAGCGTCACTCTCCCGTCCGTCTTTATTGAATTTACTTTGAAAAAATATTTATTCCCAGAGAAGTCGAGTCGATTTCCAATTATTCAATTAGGAGCAAATTCGAAATGGACCATCAATTGTCATCAAAGCTTTGGTTAATTAACCCCGACTCTAATTGCCGATACTTCGCTCGCCGTATTATTTCGTCTTGTATTTTGAGCGAGGCTTTTAATCGATACTGTACTCTGTCCAATCAAAGGGTCACATTGTCTCACGTTAATTCCGCTTGTGCGGGAAATTCCGTCGCTTTGTACTTGTCGTCGCCCAAGATTCAAATGAGCGAGTTATCGTAACGTGCTTATTGGCATACGCCACACCCTAGACAGGACACAAACAGTCTCAAAAGAGAGGAAGAGAATTTACGGGAGATATTGGTGAAACGATAAGAGGTATGGGAATCGGCGAGTCAAAGGAAGTTAGGAGCGCTCGACTTACCTTGCAGCCTGCGTCTCTCCTTCGAACTTGCACAAGTAATAACACAGAGTCACATATATAAGCTAGATGCTCCAACTTTTTCATCCAACTGCGCGAATACGACACACAGAAGCTACGATACTAAGATTTGATCTCAGTTTGTTTAAATAATGACGATGCAGTCCAAATACAAATAGACCTGTGGGTCTACACGAATAGTACAACTCAAATGTAGCCGGGGTAGCCAATTGTCATTCTCTTACAAATCGTTTTGCAATAGACTCGGAGCAACTGTATGCATTGCTTCCTCGACGATACGTGCCGAACTCACTAGGCGAAAAAAATCGAACTAGAACTAGATGAATGAATATCGGTACAACAGGAATTTTGGGAAACAGTATTCAATGGGTAACATTCCTATTTAGCAGCAAAATAAAAGAGTTCGCCGACGATTACGAATACAAATATTTAACAGCGCGCATAAAATGGTTAAAATAAAGCCCGATCCTGCTCTGGTGTGGATGTTTGGAATTAATTTATATTTTATTATTATTATTGTACTATTTTATATTTAATGTGATTAATCGTCTTAAGATTGTTTGTTTCGAATGGTATTATGCTATTCGCAAAAAAATGAATCAATGATGAATGGTTCCATGATACAATAATTCATTGAGCCGTGCATTTCATCAAATGTACTGTTTTCTTTGTAACATATGTATTCTTGTTCTCTACGAATGGGGGTGGGCATAGTGATTTTGCCAGTAATGTGAAATTGTACTTTTCCAAACGTTCTGAAACACGTAATTCAAACATCTCCGAATTTCAAAACGTATGTAAAATGCATAAATTATTTAAAATATGAATTAAATATATTAATTAGAAAGATATACATACAAAATCAATTTTATCGAAAAAATCTCTTTCCTAACCGGGGAAGGTGCATTATCCAACTATGCTACAGCGACAATATTTTTAGCGACAATTTTCCAACCTATATGTTACCTTTTTGATATTAATACATTTAATCGTTCCATTATTTGAAAGATCCATCTACCTTATTTTTACAGAATCTCAAATACCTTTAGAGTAAACTGATAGCAGACGCCAGAATTATCAATTCATTTTTATTAAATTTTGGACACA
The DNA here is from genome assembly GCA_031772225.1 of Eubasilissa splendida. Lineage (NCBI taxonomy): Eukaryota > Metazoa > Arthropoda > Insecta > Trichoptera > Phryganeidae > Eubasilissa > Eubasilissa splendida. Next base: position 5,045,667 of record CM062857.1, read on the forward strand.
TTGATACAACTGAACATATTTAAAATATCACAGACCTATGTTCTGAATAATTACAACTTCACAATAAGAATGTGTTCTTCTAAAAGCATAAATTATTACCGTTCTCCTCAATATGGCATTTTCGTTTAACAAAAAATTAACCAATTTTTATTATTTATTGTAGAATCTCTCGTTTTCTCTTAATGTTGTCAAAACTAGACTAATGTAATATATTTTAAAATAAAAAGTATCGCGTGAGGAGGTCCGATTTATAAACATCGAATGTTATTTATAATTAAGAGTTGATTATTCAAAAATCTACTAATGTATAGATTTTCATAATTTAATTGAACATTTCGTGTTATGTCTGTTTATGATTTATAATTTTCTGAATTGTCTTATTGATCGCACCAGTAAGTACCTATATTAGTTTAATTTGAACATTTAAGACATAACATTTTTACAACATTATGTTTCCACATCTTGACACGTATACCCGTTTTTATTTATTCATAATTATTGTTGAATATTATAAATAAAAGATTAATGTGGTTTTTTTATGAAACGGGTATTTAATTAGATATTTTTTTATTATTCTGGTACTTCGGTTGTATCATAATATAATATATAATTAATAAAGAATATCGTTTCGTATTTGTCAATGACGAAATTTTTCGGGAGTCTTTTTTTTTTAAATACTTTTATATTTATGAGGTATCTTTAAATATCTTAAACAATGGAGATTAGTACGAGAAGCGTGTATATGACCTTTATCTCCTGTTATTACACAGAACAAATCTTTTTTCATTTAATACCTACATTTAATGTGCATAGAGAAGACAGAAAATCCGACAGTAATCTTTTCCAAGTGAGGCATTATTCTTTTTAAGCTGTTCTACAGTTTAAAATTAAAACTAAGAATGTTTGAAGAGGCGGCTTAAGTTCATCATCTATTTTTATATCTTTCATGTTATCGTGGACAACAATCGAAATCGGTGATCAAATGTCCTAAACATTATTTCTAATAATTTTTAACTTGATTATTTGAAATGTGTAAAAACTAAATAATTTATTTAATTCAATTTTACACCTTTTAATAATAATTGTAAACCTTGATTGATGTGTGTCAAAATTAGATCACTTTTGATTCAATTTTTAAAAACGTGTTCTGATCATTTTTTAGGTTAGGTTAGGTTCCCATGCTGTTTCGGTTCACGGCGCCCTCGATGCATCAGAATTTTTCCACGCGTCTCCGATTGATAATGTGTTTCAAAATGTTCAAAAACAGATTTTTAGTCGCGAGAAATCAACTTCATCGGAGCCCACAAACTGCCGCAACACGGAAAAATAACCGTTGTCGCCGTTTTTTTAATATTTTTTTTTCCATATTTGTTATTATTTTCTGAAAATTATAGTCTTGTCGATCTATTTCAAAATGTGTAAAGCGCCCCGTGTAAACCAATCGCACACTTGGGTTAAACAATTCCTAATATTATTTACGCTGATAAAAATATTTCCAGCTGTGTGATTTACGTATATTTTGAATTAATATAATCTTTTCAGCACCTCGCAGATATAAAAAAAACTATAATAACTAACGTGTCATTTAAACGTTTGTTACAGCAATTAATTCAACCTGTCGAATGTTAAATGTGAAATGTATTTTGGCAAAAAAAATGTAAATTTCTGTAGAATTCGTTTGAATTACAAGACGTTCCATCACTCTTGAATGCATAGATTTTTTTTTTTTTTTGTGAAGAGAGGTAGGAAAATTGTTCGTGTCAGTTTCAAAGGTGCGTGAATGAAGATGACCGGATATTTCCCACGAGGTAGGTGCCTGTTTAGGTAACTAATCAAAGTGCAAATGAATACAAGCATCGGTCAGTACGTACCTGCTGTAATGTCGTCATCGAATACTGCGTGGCTTGCAGCATTAAAACCGAATAGAATACACGCGGATGTTAATTATTTGTATATGCGTATCCTGTGACTATTTACACAGATTTCCATCGAGGCATCTTCTTAATTTTTTCCCAATTACTTACGGTCCGTTTTGTGTCTGAGAGTCCATTGCTCTAGAGTTCTTCGACAGATTCAGAGATGGAGGCTATGTTGTCGGCGTATTGTATGCAATATGGAAATGGTTTTTGAATGTCTTTGGTTAAATAATCCATTACCATTACAAACAATGATGGATTCAGACCTAGTGGACCCTTACTTAGACCTCAAAATTTTCACTAATTTTTGTGCTGCTAGGGCCACACTCTAGGAATGTTAATAAGTAATAGACTTATTATACGGCCCGCGTTTTGTTAGTTTTCAATCAAAAATGTCCTTATTCCATTATATAAACACTAATTTAATGTATTAATTATTTGTTTTTACGCTACCGGGATACGAACCTGGATCTCTATTTCCAATACGGGGAAGTACACTACCAATTGTGTTATAGCGCCAGTATTTTTCATGACAAGTTTTCGAACCTATATGTTACACTTTTTCAAATTAATACATCTGTCGTTCCATTATTTGAAATTATTATCCCGGTAGCGCAAAAACAATATTTTTCGACATGATTTTATATGTATATATTTATAATTATTACATTAAATTAGTATTTAAAACATCACAGAGCTATGTTCTGAATAATTACAACTTCACGATAAGAATGTGTTCTCCTTAACATTATATAAACGTATACATTGTTGGTTACATGTTATATTTCCAATAGACACTAGTAATATAATATATGCTGCTGATTTTGGCTTCTTGGATGCCAATTCAATTCTTAGTTGGGAATACTGTAAAAATACTCTAAAATCGGTTTTGCTTCAGTAATATTTATTATATAAGCAAAAATCTTAGTCCCTCGTTTTCAGATCCGTGTTTTTAATTGAATTCGTCTAATGAAATTGAGATTGAATTATTTGCACTTAAAATTAACACGGTACAATTAAATATTATTTGTGTCTAGGTAGAATATAATACGTGTATTAAAACAACATTATGTAATAGCTCACGTTGAAAATATGACAGCATGCAAGGAATGTCAGTACATTTTATGATTTAAAATATCTTTTAATATGTCTATTGTTCTTTCCACTCGTAACTGTTCAAAATCCATCAATATTGATTTATTATGACTACAAAATTAAATACCCACGTTATTCCAATGAGTGCGTACAGGTTCGATTTTATTGCCTACGTGGAATTCCTTATGAAGAAATTTTAACACCACTTTAATATCAAAATTTTGTGTGCTTTGTATGGAAGAAGGGCGTTTTATTGATCAACTGTTTCGAGACTTCACTTACAATTCGTACCATTTTTAACATTCTAGTAGCAGACAATGTTATCAGTCTCCGTGTAAAGCGTGAGACGTTGCTGTAGGTCTGTCTGTCTTTAATTTTTTTAATTATAAATTCGAAAAGTCAAACAGCTTTTATTCAAACACCTTTTCTAATTAATCGGTTTTAATTTTGCCTTTCAAATCTTCTGTTCTAATCACAGTCTCATATATCAACTGTTTTGCGAAACCCAATATTCTTGTCTGAACTTCAGGTCTGTGAAAGTTGAATAGGTAATTTAATTTATGTGAAAACTTGAAGCATTTTGGCAGATTTCGCTTACATTTTACGGTATTTACGGATTTTACTCTGTATTTCAAAACCGTCAGAAACGAGAAACGAGGTGGTGACAGATTTTATTTTAATTTTTGCAACGACAACATTTAAACTCCCGCACAAATTATTTAAATGTATTTCAAATTTAATTGGTACGTATTTTGACCTTCCATGTTATTTTTTGATAATTTGACAGCTGTTATAATTTTTTTGGCAAGTATTCCTTCAATACTATTCCCTAAATGTGTATCAATATCCTGGAGTAATATTGAAATACTAAAAATGTGATTTTTATCATATTTTTACTAAACCATGCAGGCAATAATATATTATTTTCAAATATTTTCTGTACAACCATTTTTTATGATCCACTAACAAAACGAAACGTATAGCAATTAATGCGTTAGTAAGTATAGTAAAACCTCGATTTACGAACCTAATTCGACTTGTAACACTGTTTGAATACCGAGTTCAGTTCGTAAACTGAAGAAATTATTCCTAATATACAAGAACTACAGAATCTGGTGGGTAGAATGTACGATGTATGCAAGGAAAGCGACCTCGTGATGAATGTTAACAAGTCGAAAGTGATGGTATTCGAGATGGAGGAAAGCGAGACAACGTGCCAAATAATTGTAGGTAATGAATGTTTGGAACAAGTGGATGAGTTTGTATATTTGGGAAGTATGTTTGATAGAAACGGAAAGGCTGAGAACGATATCGAAAGGAGGGTGACTGCAGGAAGTAAAGTGAACGGCGCATTGAATGGAATTATATCTAACGAAAATTTGTCAACCGAGGCAAGACTGATGGATGGAAGTGATCACTTAGGCGTATTTATGGCAAATCTATTTATGACAGAGTAAAGAATGAAGAAATAAGGAAAGAATGTAAAGTTGATGTTAGTATAGTAAGATTAAGAAAGGATCGCTTAGGTGGTTTGGTCATATGGAACGGATGAATGAGGAGAGAATGGTAAGAAAGATATATGACGCAAGTGTTGATGGAACCAGAAATAGAGGACGTCCGCGGAAGACTTGGCACGACCAGGTAAACCAGATAATGGAGGATGGTTCTGTTAGAAGCCTCAACAATCGGCGAGCTTGTATGAATGTGGATGAGGCGAGAATTGTGTGTCAGGTTAGTAGAGTGTGGCGCTCTATCCTCTCTGCTTACCCCCGCGGAGAAACGGCGTGATGGTAAGTAAGTGAGTAAGACCCCAAGAAAATGATCCGATATCATCGTTATTTTCTACTTGCTTGAAATCCTTTAAAAGCAATACAAGTTCATTCACTTAAATGAAGTAATAAAACGAAAAGAATAAATGTAAAAACAAACTTTATTTGAACTTATCTTACAAAATATGTAGTAAAGTGTTATTGTTTGGAAAGGGACTCTACTTCCATGAAAACATCAGGCGCTTGAAGTTCATCAGGTTTTTGTCTCACGAAAAACCAATCCAACGATATTTTTATAATGTTGCGGAAATGACACATGACCTTATCATTAAACAGATTTATAACACGATTTGATAAAGTTTTATCGTTTCTTTTTTTATTGTTATTGTGTTTAGTTTGTAGAACTTCATGATCATTTTTAATTAAATTTAAAAAATCTAATTATGATACATATATATTATTATTGAGTTCTGCTAGTTTGCGTAAGCATTATTAAGATGTTACAGCTGTTTCGGCGGTTAAGACCATTTTCAAACAGTGGATAAACCACATACAATACTTATTAAATGATGTTAGTTAACTAACCTTATCATTAAAAATTTCCCGTTAATTTATTTTTAATGATAAGGTATAATGACATCGCTTCCACCGAAACCACCTAATTTACCCATAGCGGAAGGGGACCACTGTTTGAAAAATAAATATTATCACATTTTATGGTTTTGCGCATGCGCCGAGATCTTAGTCTATGGAGCATGTGACTGCCTGCCATTTTATCGTCAGGATTTTTGTTCGTAAACAGAGTCGTTTGTAAAACGACGTCTATCTTCCACAATACAGAGCTCATACAGCGATACTTGGGCATGTCCTAAGACAGATGTTCGAATGCAATGGAAAGTTGTACCATGTCGAGGTATCTCTCTCCCACGGAAGATATCCGATTAGATGGACGGGTATGGTGAATGCTGCGACCGATGACTCATTTCAGGAAGCTGTCGGGAATGCTGCAAATCGGAGCAGATGGCGCCGGCTAGTTTTGGCTCTGGTGTCGTCATTTACAAAGCAACCAACGTCTCTTTTGCCAAGAAAGTAATGAAGAATAATCTCTTTTTATAGTTACTTTTATTCGATAAAGTTTAGATAAGAGCAAGTCGGTGCCAATGTTTCACCGGACCACAATCCACGCATGAAATCATGTAGATTTTTTTTGTTGTTGATTATTCTAAATATGAATTAAATATATTAATTATAAAGATATACATATAAAATCAATTCTATAGAAAAATATTGTTGTTGCGCTACCGGGATTCGAACCTGGATCTCTTCCCTAACCGGGGGAGGTGCTTTATCCAACTAAGCTACAGCGGCATTATTTTTAGCGACAATTTTTCGACCCTATATGTTACCTTTTTGAATTTAATACATTTAATCGTTCCATCATTTGACAGAGCCATCTACCTTATTTTTACAGAATCTCAAAATACCTTCAAGTAAATCTGATAGTAGACGCCAGAATTATCAATTGATTATTCATTATTATTGATTATTCCACCAATTCCCCAACTGCCGATGAAACCAGGTGGAAAACTAAAATCGCAGAACATATTAGCGACGAAATTTATTGCTGAATCTCACCGAATTTCCACCCAAGATCATAACATTAATGTCTGATAGGACCTTCGTCTACATAACCCAGGTTGTAAATATACAATCATATAATCATTTCACGTTTCAACTCGATGAGCACACTGTCGCCGCAGGAATTTAAAAGTGTAAATTACTGTATCATTTATATCCTTCGACTGTATTTCTCATCTCGACAGTTATCCCGAAAATACTCACCAACGCTATAACTCTTTTAATCGAGAGATATTCCGCAAAGTGAGTCATTTAAAATCAAACGGCCTTTTGCATTTGCATACTGATCTGACTATTAGAAACTGCGCATGACTTAGTAGACCCATTTGTTTTCGGTATTAAATACACCACCGCACCTGTCCAAATACGACTCATCAATCTTAAACACGTGCCTATTTCTGTATACAATTATATTTTTAGTTATTCATAACAAAATATCATATATTTGAAGAAAATGTTTAGCGACGTACTGTACATATTTGTCGAAGAGATGGTGGGCGGTATGGAAAATACGTCATGGAAGCCTGGCACTGGTAAAAGTGCTGTTGGATGTCTTCAAGCTCGGTGGAATGGCGACGTCAAGATAAAGACAGAAATTATTTAAAATTGTTAACTTTGTTTTATTAACTACTTATTAATGAATTAAAAATACATCTATTGTTTTCTTCTTCAGGATGACATTAACTAATCAAAAACATATATTATATTGTTTCTTTAACAGAATCTATATTTAAAAAACAATAATTATTTATAAAATAAATTTACTAGTTAACTTAAATTTTACTAGAATAATTTTTATGAAAAAATTTAAGTTAAATTTAGTTGGTTGATTATAATATTTTGATTAATTTTACACGCTTTTATACATGCAAAACTTTTATCAAAAGTGTGATCATTTTGTAACAAATAATTAGAAAATTCTGAAAACCCACTAATATTCAAACATCTCAAATGCTCATTTACATACTCTTATATTAAAATTTCCACCTGTTTTACCATTTGTTTGTCTGATTGGAGGGAGACACAGGCTATCGATGATGAATGTTTAGTTATAAATTTCTTAATGATTTCGTCATGACTCGGCTAACACTAAAACCCTTTATCCTTCAGCATCTAGACAATGGTTTCCGTTCTAAAAGAGTTGTAACCGATAAAGTGGAGAATCGAATACGTTTTGCTCATTTGCGGCTAAGCGTGAAATTCTTGAAATGTATTATTCTGACCATATATCGCGATGCCATCATGCCCCGTGCCTTCTTGCCTCCAGCCGAGTGTCGCAATCTAAACGCAACCACCGCAATAACACCATTGTTTAAAGTTTCCCGCACATTTGATTATAAAAAGTTACATTTTATATGACATCATTTTACAATCGAATAAATTCATTAAAGATCGTCTTTGATATGGTCGTGTTTAATGACACCCGCACACTTGCTGCCGCGAGGCGAGCTGACATCGGCGGAACGAGGCCTACGCCGTTATTGCTATCCGAAACTTGTCTCTTTCTGGTGTCGCTTGTTTTGGCCGATTGCGAAAAGATCATATTCCTCTCATGCTTCGGTTCATAACTTTCGCCTTGGTGCGGCTTTTTGCTCCGGTGGGCGTCGAACTCCCTCCCGCACATCATCCCTATTAGGAGTCGACAATTTATATTCAAATCATTCTCTTCTGATGGCTTTTTCGAGGCAGTCTGATTGCAAGGCGGTGATGAGATTCTTGGATATTGCGCCCTTGCGGATCACCGAACGAAACATTTGCAGTGGCGTGCAGTAGGTATAGATTTAGGTTGTGCGGTTACCAATGATATTATACAATCATATATAATATATGTACTTTCGTTTAACCAACGTCTTTAGACAAAATAAATTCAGTAAATAGCCATTTATATGACTTGAGTAATTCACTAGCTTAAAGACCGAACACAGTGATGTAAATAGTTCGATGGGGCGAATACAAAAGAGCGCCATGGGTACAGCGGCGAGTTGTCGTGGTAGTTTTTAGAACTAAGCAATTAAAGTCTCTACTGGTACACAGATGGCGCTAATTGTAAAATAATGTTTTCGTTTATGTTAATCCAATTATTTAATTTATATTTGTTTCCCAGAATTTTTAGTAATGCACGCCCATGATTATTTGCAAGGTTCTTGGTCGTCGGACACTTCGTTGCCGGATTACCTACACAATATTCTCACAGTTTATGGAGACAAAAATGCGTCACGAAAGTTAATCTTATTCAACACATATAATGAATAAATAAGTTCATTTTTCCAACCCATGTCGACCCTTCGCCCCCCCCCCCCCTCCACATGCTACGACTAGAAGTATCTTCCAACTCTGAATCTGCAGTACCTTTGCTTCCTTTCTTTAAGTTCTTCACGCCATTGTCCCTGTGGATTTGGGGTCTTTCCGGTCTTCTCCTACCATCTGTGAGCCCATTAAAGATTATTTTCAAAGTATCCGCTTCCTGCATCCTCTGCACATTCATACATCTTCTTATACAAGCTCGTCAGTTATCGTGTCTATCTATCAGGACTATCTTCCAGTATCTGGTTTATGCTAAGACTTTCGCGGAGGTCCTCTATTTCTGGTGCCATCGACAGTTGCGTCATAACATCTCTCTCCTTACTCATCCGGGATCGAAAATCAATAGCCAGGAAGGTTTCACCTTCATACAAGCAACCATACCGGTGTATGGTTGATGTTTTATACATAATCATCTTAGGTTTTCTTTTTCTGCACCTTAGAAGCTGTAATATTTCCTGCAGCTATTCGTTTAATATGCCCATTCGCCTTTGCTTCTCTTTATATAGCTCTCTATGGATAGTCCGCGCTGATTTGTTCTTCGCAGCCGTCACCCATCGCTTCGTGTCGACCGCTCTCTGTTGACAGTCGACGGCTACGCGGTGGACAAACAGCTTCGCGTCGTCTTATCCAGTCCTCGATACTAATAATTGTCAGATTTCCTTTCTCGGGCATTAGGCCGTGGGATGGCATCCCACATTATTCTTCTACGGCGTGTCTCGCCCGCCAATATGGGCAGACCGGCTTTTGGGAACGTTTGATAAACAATAAATACGTGTGGCCCCTTCGCTCGCTAAATGTGTCAAACCCACGCTAATTATGAATTTTATTATATAAAAAAAATATACATTTTGTTGTCCACCCGTAGCGGAGACTATTAGGGAAAGTGGACATTAACACACGATGTCTTAAATGGTCGCCTGACCATATTGCCGACCGGCAGGATTGCGGCTCGCGACAATTAACAAGCGTGTTATTGCAACGAGATTGCATTAATTAATTGGAATACAAGGTGCGTTGTGTTTATGGGAATAAAATTACCATCGGTGAACATTGAGTTGCCTTCTGTACAAATATACATTTTGTGTGCTGTTCTGTACAATAGCACCATATCGAAGTGTTTATCTTAAACCTGATATTTTTAGGTCGACGCGATGAACAATAGCAATTTAATACGTAATGTATTAGGAAATTTTTGTCATTTGATGTACACATATCTACATATACACAACAATGCTCCCCCTATGCTATGGAGATAGATCATTTTTAAAACTTACACCTAATATTCCACTAATAATGAATTAGAATCTATCAATGATTGAATTATCCTAAAAAATAGACATAGAAGGAAAACTTTTATTTATGAAATTAATACGCAATTTATGGTTAACACCATCCTCCTCATAATATATATTAATAATAAAAATACATTGTCATCGTTTATGAATTAACAGAAAGCAGATTGCTTCGGCTAGGCAGTGGTTGCTTCGTGGTCAATAGTGACTCCTGCGCGGCCATGGCCAGTGTTTACGAAATTGATAAAACAGAAGAAAATATAATAATATTAAACTTACTGCCATTTGAGCATGTTCGGGGCAGTTTGTATTTTGGATAAATACACAACGTAGAATATTTTTATTATTTTTTGGATAAAGCGGTTTTTGTCTCGGCTTTTTGTACAAAGTGAAAATGTAAATTTAAAAAAAAAACTGACCTGTTGGGGGAATCGGACCCTAAGCAAACTTAGCCACGGCCGATGTGTGTTGATGTTACCACATTTATAATAAAAGTGTAATTATTTATAATAAAAATGTATTGATATCAAAAAGGTAACATATAAGGTCGAAAAATTGTCGATAAAAATAGTGCCGCTGTAGCTTAGTTGGATAAAGCACCTCCCCCGGTTAGGGAAGAGATCCAGGTTCGAATCCCGGTAGCGCAACAACAATGTTTTTATTTTTCGATAATATTGATTTTGTATGTATATCTTTATAATTAATACATTTAATTCATATTTATCAATTGATCATTTTGAAATGAAATACACTGCGTACAGTGAAGACAAAAGCGAGAAGGGAGGAGTGTAGTGAATATCCGCGGGTAGGTACAATCCGTGATTAATTTTTGTCCCATAGAAGCGTTTCCCATGGCGTAATTACAGAACAAAGCAAAGAGACCGTTTGGAGACAGATTTATCTTTGAGAGGTATCTGAGTGACCCAGATGCGGCCGCGGAGACTCGGCTTCCATAATGAGCCATTGTTCACCTTGCCCACAAACGACTGCTCCAATCGAAGGTACGGTTCATGCGCAATTAGTTCCCGCTCCACGAGGCGGCGGTCCGTCCCCCGCGCCGGGTTTAGATGGGACATCAACGTTTAGGCAATTGCGTCACGCTGTCGAGTTCCACCTCCAGTTCGCATTGTTTGGAAATAAGTCAAACACGCCGATTTGTCACGGCCGGTGGTGGCGTATGAAAACACTCGTACGTTTGTAAAAGTGTAAATTAGATTTCATTTTCTGCTCCGTTGTCGTGTGTTGCGGAAAATATACTTTTGTCACAGATTTTAAAAATCTTTGCGGCCCGTTATTCATCCGCGGGTAATGCGGGCGCACATTGCAGTGTTTCAATTTGCATCTCTGAACTCATTTTCTGACGTGAAGATCTATGTTTGTTAGTAATAATTCAGTTCGACCTATTTACGGTTCTCCGTACGTTACCCGAATCCGACCTTGCGGCAACTATTAATTACATTTTCAAAGAAAGCAAACACATTGTGGCATGACATTATAATTAAATTAAATAATATTTAAATGTATTAATTAGAAAGATATATACATATAAAAACAATTTTATCGATAAATATTGTTGTTGCTCCCGGGATTCGTACCTGGATCTCTTCCAAGCCGGGGAACGTGCATTATCCAATTATGCTATACCAACACAGTGGATTGACGACAAATACTAATTAATGCATTTAATTAGTATTTAAAATATCACAGACCTATGTACTGAATAATTACAACTTCACAATAAGAATGTGTTCTCCTTAATAAAATAATATTTAGTTTAAAACTAAATATTATTTTATTTAACTATTGATTATATCATCGGATCCTCCGGAACGATGACGACGATGATGATGATGACTTTTCCGGGAATTTATAAGGGCGTGAGTCTTCCGCTGGGGGTTGCTGGGATGGACGACGCCGGGAAGAACGCTGATTAGAGGGAAACCTAACGGAGCATTCCACTGGCTCTCCTCGCACCCTCTTGCGACCTGGACAGGGTGAAGTTATGCCGGTCAGTGACCGAGTTCTGCGACTTCGACACATAAATGTGATGTTTGCCCCCTCCCTTTGGGGGGTGCATAACTTCTATAGCTTCTCTCAGGATATCTTCTGAATTTAATATGATAACGAGTCTCACGTCAAATCGACACATATTATACAGGTATGGCTCTGGTACAATGGTACCGGAGCCTTACAATAATAATTTGTTCTCCTTAATAATATATAGGTTGTATTAATGTTTCTCAAAAATTACTAATAATGATTTAGTTAATTTAATTCTAGCGTCACCTAACGGATTTTACTCGAAGGTGTTTTCCATAAATATAAAATAGATTGCTTTCAAACAATGAAATAACATATGTATCAATTTTAAAGTGCAACATGTAAGTTCTAAAATTTGTCGTTAACTTACAATGCTGACGTGGTGTAATAGGTCAGCGCACTTTTCCGGATGAGAAAGGTTTCCGGTTCGAGTCGGGTGGCAACAAAAATATTTTTTCGATATATTTATCGTATTGATACATTTAATTTGTATTAAAATATTTATTTGTTTTTAGTCACAATTCTGGAATTATACTAATTAGTTCTCTCTAGATTGATTAATTTCGTGTCACATTTGCCAATTTTCCGTCTAGCATTCCTTGGCGATTTTATCAATTTTAGCTGTTGGACATGTATTATATAGCCAGTCAGCTGACAGATATTTCTCAGAATCGGTTGTGTATTTCGACGTGTCACAAATTATGCTGATTACCATCTACCATGTCTGCGAGAATTTGGCAAGAACGTAATTCTAATAATCTGGTCGTAATATTCCACGAAAATCTGCTCGTGATTCAGCTTTGTCCTCGACTCGATTGTTTTCATATGAACGTGAGTGAAGAGATTGCAAATATTTTGATACTGGCGCCGGCGCTGGAGCTGTTCGCTATCAATGTCTCCTCGCCCACGCTGTATTAACCTATTAAGTTCGTCGGTAAAATAAAATAGCCTTTACGGGGCACTTCGCCTAAAACATTGCCATTTATATTACGGTTAATTTAAATGGCGCGTTTCTTTTTAACTAAGATTACCGATTTACTCGCCGTTGTTTTAGCATCGCTAACTTCGTCAAACTTTAGTAAAGTAATTGTAAAAAAAAAACAGCATTATGATATTTTAGTCCAAGCATGCCAGGGGTGTGGAAATGCAATTAAAAAATAAATAATTACCTACTGTCCTTTATACGCTTTTGTAACGAATCTCCGAGACAAATTTCATCCATGTACACGTGCCATGGGAGTGCTGGATACCGGTACGGAAGAGTGTGGCATTCTTAACGTTACCATTTATTTTTTTCCTCAAAATGTCACATCTACTAATTTTAACTTTTAACATCTTACATCCGATGGAGTATTTCTTTGCTTTATAAACGGGTATTTAGTTTATAAGTTAACATTAAAAGTGCACTTGCGTTTAGATATTGGTAAAATGAAGGGTTCTCACGTACAATAATCAATCGTTTGCGCATGCCGTCATCGCCGCGCTACCGTTGGTTTTTTTTGATTTTTCGCGTCTTTTTTTTTTTAAATTGTCACCGTGGGTTGATCTCTCATTAATAACGGAACGTTTCGGCGTCCCGAAGCTGTTCTTGGGGACAACGGGATAGGCTACCTAAAAACGGGATGAACTCGTTCAAAACGGGACGTATGGTAAGTTAGTCAGGTCAGTATTAAACGCTCGAATCTTATTTACCCGACGTCACTGGTCTGATTTTAATTACTATTGTAATATAAACAAATTGGCGGTGCTAAAGTCGACCATTAAATGAAATAATCTTCTTGTTTGATTTGTTGTAATCTCGCGTGTAATGATGATGGACCGTTTTTTTTTCCCCGCCAAGCGCCCCGCCGCCGCTGCGATTCGCCGCGCTCGACCCACGTGGGCCGGGTCTAGGAAGTGGCTGCGAAATGAGTCAGTCCACCCACGGCGAATGTTTTTTGTTGAAAACTTCGGCCTCCGGTATTATTACACGCTTCCGGTTTTTTATACCGCGCCGTCACCTGTTATGTCGCGTCTCTTCAAAACCCGACGGGAAATTAACCGCTCACCTTTGAGTAATCCGATATTAAAAAATGGGGCCCTCACTAATTGTTGGAGATAACGATGTGACAATTTCGAAATTGACTTTTTTCATTATTTGAAAATACTTTTACTATGACCAGGAACAAGTTTTTAATAGACTAATCGTTTTCACAGGTTTCCTTCGGAAGTTTCCGTTTATTTTGAGTTAATTTTGCGTTTTATCTTAAGCTATAAATTATTACAGATAAACCAAGTCCCATGACACCTAAATTAATTTTACTACCTTACAATCACGTAGTTTTTCCGCGGGGATATGCAGAGAGGATAAGGTGCTATACTCACTCCCTCCCATTCGCATTCATATGATATATCTTCTAATGCATGCATTAAGGTTTCCCTTTCAAAAATATGGGTTTTTATTATTCATTTATATCACTACACTAAGAAAGAAAAAAAAATTACGTATGCAAGAATTTTCTATATTAAGACAATTTTGTGACATGCTGAAAATAAATTTAATGGTCGTAATCTTTTTTTTTAATGATTGTATTTTCTTAAATATGGCAACTAACATTCAGTTTATTAATTTTACATTAGTGTGAAGGTCCTGTCTAAGTAATATTTTTAAAAAAAAGTAAAATCTAGTGAATAACTTCTGATATAAACATGAATAATGAAAACCCCACATTTTCGTAAAAAACAGAAAATGTAACTTATTTTTGAAAGCGCGCCCTTTTCATAGCGCCATCTGTACTCTTTTAACGTGACGTATACATGTTGTTAATATTTCAGTCGAACCTGTTTCGCTTTTCCATATACAATCAACAGGTACAATAGACAGGTAGTTTTGACAGATTATGGTACGTTTATCTCCCTCACTCCTTCACTCTCTCTCCCTCTCTCTCTCATTCAAATATACACTATTTTTGAGGGTTGGTGTAACAATCACCTTCATTTCAATATTGCAATTTTGAGAATAGGCCTGAATATGTGAAAACACCTTGACACAAAAATTTTAATCCGGTGGTTGATAACGAAAATGCGAGACGGATATTCTTTCGTCACTCCTGACGTGCTCTGAACATGGACTGGGCATATTGCTACCATTCATCCTCTAGTTAATGATCGATGATCTTGTATGAGACGATGTATGAATGTGCACAAGGCGAGAATTGTGGTGCTCATCCTCTCTACCTACCGCCGCGGGGAATGGTTTGATGGTAAGCTAATTAGTTAATTAATTACTCTGCTTTGCTTCGTCTACCTTAATTTCCAATGTTGATTTTATAAATCGACATTTACCAGAACTAAATTTACGTGTTAGAAAAGTTTTCAAGTTACAAAAGTATTTCGAAATCAAGCTTAACTTACAAGAATTAAAACTACAGATGTCTACAAATAAACGGGTTTGAATATGTCTACAGCGGAAAAAGGGATTAAAAATATTAAACGTTAGATGATAAGGTCATCTGGACTCAGTATCTGTTTTCTTGGTCACGCCAAGTCTTCCGCGTTCGTTCTCTGTATCTTCCATCAGCACCGGCGTTATATATCTTTCTTACCATCTCTTCTCATTCATTCGTTCTACATTATCAATCCACCCGTGCGATCCTTTTTTGTTTCTTGTCACGTCATGAATCAAAAATGTCGGACATTTTTGTTATTTAAAAAAAATGTGCCCGTCTAAAAATTATTTAAAAGTTTGACTTGACAGCTGAGAGCTCTGCGCCGGTTATTTTCCATACGGTACACAAAAGCACTTAGCAGTATATCGTCTTATCTATTTGAATCAACATTTCAGAGGCACTTTTGATTGTTTATTTCTAATGATTTTTGAATAATTAAACATCTACTCATATTAAATTTTCGAAAGGACATTTTTGTTTTTGAAATACATATGTATGTACTTAAAATTATTTGTCATGAGATTATGTTCTTAAAGAATTTATTAACAGAATATTCTGGCAAGGCCATTGTGAAATAAATTTGTTTAGGGTTTTTTTAACACTTTTAATTTCGTTTATTTAATTACTTGTCGTATTAGCGTCGCTAGCGCAGTAAGCTTTTATGAAGTAGATTTTTAAAGTAAAAATAATTTTAGTGGATGTATGTTGTACTTAATTTGGTTATATTAAAATGATTAAGAATGGATAACTTAAATTAATGTATTCGTTTTATCGCCACTCATATCATAATTATAATGCGTATTTGGAAACACACCTAATGACGCGTATATATACCTATCAGATGTTTTCGTCACAATGAATGTAGGTAGGTATCTAAAATGAGATTTACGAGCTAATTAAACTATTGACTACCCACCAGAAGGCGGAACACTGAAGAACTTCTGAAGATGATGGCGCCATGAGGTGAATCTTCAGAAACTGGTGATATTCTGCATCATTTAAAAAAAAAAGCAATTCAAAAGAATACGTGTCACATATTTTTTTTATACAATTTAAGCTAAACGCCTTGTGCTATGATAATAGGACTAACTTGATGGCCTCCTGGAACGAGGCTCAAACCCCCGACCACTAGATCACTTGCTTCAGAAGTGTGCATCATGAGATCGGAAAGAATGAAGAATGATTGTCAAGGCAGCCACGGGAGTGCGATGATATCCAGGATCACAATGAGAGAAAATCACAGATCAATTCACCAGCGATCCTCAAGCCGTTGCCCGCGAGCGCTACAGTATAATTTTCCATTGTCGTTCCAAAATTTATATGTATGCAGTAAACGTCAAAATTTGTCTCATTCAAATCTATGTTCCTGAAGTCTCTGGAAAAAAATACATGTTAGTTAGGTACTGTTTCTTGAGGAATGTTGATCTGAGAGTTTTTGCTATATAAATACACGTGCAATGAATTTATTCATTATTCAATTTTTATTTTTATTGATATTATTAAAAATTTATATAAAATCTGGCAATGATGGTGCGCATAGCTCCTGCGCAGACGGAGATGAAATCGGGCGCATTTGGATTTTTCTATATGAGGGTGTATGGATACTAAATACTGGATAATAATAAAATGATAATCTTATCAAAGCTTAGTGCCAATTTTATATTATTAGTAGTGGTCAGGTCGCTTTAGTACTCTTTGAAAAAGAAAAAATCCCTACACTTATTTACCACCACGCCGTTTCCCCGCGGGGGTAGTCAGAGAGGATAGAGCGCCCCACTCCTCTGTCCTGACACACAATTCTCGCCTCATCCATATTCGTACATCTTCTCATACAAGCTCGCCGATTGTTGCGGCTTCTAACAGAACCATCGCTCCATTATCTGGTTTACCTGGTACACAAACTCATCTACTTGTTCCAAACATTCATTACCTACAAATATTTTGCACTGTGTCTTGCTCTCTTTCTTCTCGAATACCATCACTTTCGACTTGTTAACATTCACCGTTAGTTATATTAAATTGTAGTAGGATCTCGAATGAACTTGAGGCAAAATTTATATACAGTGGTTACACATTATGTATCCTAATTAGAAGCAGATACTAGTGTACACTAAATTTAAATTATATTTATAACCTCCCTCCCACTCTGACTGCGGAATTTTATCTATTTTATTTTTCGGATTAGTTAGTGCGCGTCCGCCCTAATGAGGATACAATGATATAATGGTATCGAGACCGGCTGACGTCAAATTAATCAATACAAAGTTAAATCTCAAAATTTACGCTATAACATAAAAAATAAACGCTCTCATATAACATTTTGCGCCCGCTTTATTTTTGATATTTTTTTAAAGTTCATCGGTGCTCGCTAACTGCAAGGTTGGGAACCACTGCCGTAAAGACACGTGGGTTAGTTTACCATGCAAATGTACCGTCATTCCATTAATAATAATTATGATAGTTAATCCATTATCAGAATTATGATTCGTTCTAGTTATATCGATCTTCCCACTCGCGCGCTACAAACAAGCCAGGATTGGCCGATCAGGGAAATAATTTAGTAGTTATTTATAATGTATTAGCAATAAATTACCAACAGGTACATACTGTAATTATATAGGCCTGCCTGATACGGCGAATCCTAGGTGGGTGTATGTTTTTTCATAGTTGCAACACTTGTGTGTTCGGAAGGATTTTATGATAAAAAAAAAATTTAAGTCCTTTTGTTTTTTTTCTAAAATAAAACGCTAAATTTGAGAATATATGCTTTTTAAAAAAAAAACATTTTTGTGGAGCAAATTTATGTAGTATAGTACGATTTTTGACTTATTTTAATTTTAAAAATTTTGACTAATGAAGACCGGAACTCCACGATAAACCTTCTGTCAACCAATGACGTAACGTCCCAAAACCGTCCTCCTTTAGAGGTTATCTCCTGCCCCATCTAGCAGCCCCTGCATCATTGCAGTAATAATAATAATAAACACACCCCGTTTTTGGTACTCTGAATGAAATGATACAAAAGTCAAATTTAAGCTGTACACTTTTTGCTTGTGCTCCGGTATTTTAGTCATTATCATTACCCACAAATACAGAATTCAGGAAATCTAATTCATAATTCATTAGTACTAAAGAAAATTCATTCGTCGATTTTTCACCTGACACGGAAATTTTTCATTCGACTCCCAGATAGTTCGCCAATCATTCTGAATTATTAAACCCTTACAGATACCACGTGTGTAAGTAAGTGCACGATGTTATGCATAACTGGTTCGTGTCTGTGCTGTCATTGGCATTACGAGAAGATAATCATCTGTATTGGGCCATAGTCCGATATGACCATATATGGTTGCCGAGACAATCGAGTGGATGTGATGATGAGTCAGCTGTGATGTCTTTATATTGGAGATATATCTATGTATCCGAGGCTGATTGATAGAATATTATACACCTACATGTGTAACTATGTGATACCTCCGTAACATTATTTTATCTTCACTCTTCAAATCACTAAATTATTTAAATATTTCGACACCGGGTGGCGTCATCACCGCAAGGATCCGTTATTTCACATTGAATAATAATGCGTAATGGACACGCACTACAAATGGCGAATACGCTCCACGGCCGTCCGCAACATTCTGGCCTATTCTGCACAATTGCGCGATGAAAACTATTCATTAAAAATTATACTCAATATCGCGATAAAAGTTTATTCTAAATATTAATTAGAAAAGATATACATATAAAATCAATTTTATTGAAAAATATTGTTGTTTCTTTGCGCCAACTGTCGCTGTACTATAGTTGGATAATGCGTCTTCCCCGGTTTGGAAAGAGATCCAGGTTTGAATCCCGGTAGGGCAACAACAAATTCTTTCGATAAAATTGATTTTATATATATTTTTTTCTAATTAAAACATTTAATTCATATTTAAAATATCACAGACCTATGTCCTGAATAATTACAACTTCACAATAAGAATGTGTTCTCCTAATAAAAGTATATTCATTTAATTCACTGCTTAGTATAGCGATAAAATATATCCATTTATCTCTGTCACAATAAAATTTATTCTTTTAAATCGTTACTCATCCGTATCCATGTCGGTCCGTCATGACCGAGAATCGCGATCTCCATGAACTCCACTTTTCTCGGCATCCTGCAGATCTCAGGGCTGTCACCAGATAAGTGCTTATTGCCTTTTCCACTTGGTCGGTCCAACGTGTGGGGATCTTCGTCCTCAGACGTGGCCCACTACAATGAGCTTCTCCAAGCTATGCCTAAAAATTGAAGGATTCGTCTCAGGGAAATGTTTGAAAGTCTGTCTTTGATGTTTAATTCCTGCAGAATGGATACATTTGTGCGTCTCACCGTCCATGGTTATGCACATGTCTCCAGCACCACATATCAAAAGCATCAATACGTCTTACCCTTGTCATCAGAGTCCATGATTCCACAACGTATAAAAATATATAGTTATATATCTTTACTCAAATCTCCAAAAATTTGCACTTTCTGGAAATAGGTCACCAACTTGCTTTGATCCGGTTTGATTCTAGGAAAGCTCAAGAGTCATCACGCACGTCCTGCTAACTAGGCAACGAGTGAATATTGACAGGGATACGGACTTGCTGTTGAAGCAATCACTTAAATGCAATGTAAACACGTCATGCACGGTACGCTTGAACTGTATACTAGAACATTTGTATTTATAACACAGTAGTACCCGATATCAACCAAATATTATATTTATGATTTGTATATTGTTTTACCTCTACATTTTGACTAATATTGGTAGGATATTGTACAAAGCATTTATTCAAAAAATGTAATAGATTTGATACAATGTTCAAGACGTTCGTTAAATGATATTTGACAATAATGACGCATCTTCAAACTTCAATGGCTATCCTTTCGCTCGCCGATCCGATCGATTGCAGTGTCTAAATCTAAAATGCTCTTTTTACATTCTCGCATTCTTTCATATTTCATCTCCTGTTCTTTTAACTCTTCTCAAATAAGAAATTGATATATCGAAAACCCAATTCGGCTCGAAGGACCAAAATTATGTTGCCGTAAATACTTCGATAGCTAGTTCTGGGTTTTCTATAGGTAATGTTGAATACAGTAATTCAATCTATGCAAATCCAAAATAAACAAACTTTTGTGAACCTGTGCTGGTAGACGCCGACGTCGCTCTTCTTGTAGTCTGATGGTCAGCAACCGATAATCCGAAAATATATAATACAAAATGTTTTTATATCGCCGCCGTAAAAAGTCCGTCCGAATCGCAAAAACTCTTTTCCCAGAAGCTTCGCTTTTGTTTTCTGTTTTTAAATCCACACAAAAAGAACACACATATTCAAAATTTTATACCAGGCCTACTTATCGTAATATAAAAGCGCGTAAACAGTGACCTTGAAACGACAAGGTAGGTTAATATGACATTTTGTTAAAATTTGACCTTTTATGTATCAAAGTTCTGATAATAATGTTCTATTTAAAACTGTTACAAACATGTCAAATTTCATAATCGTTTAGATAATTATATTTTAGTAGCGTATACTATTTTTTAAAACAACTATTAATTAATTTAAGAAACACGTTTATAACTTATTTTACAGTTGGTGGGATTTAAAAGAATACAAATAAAATATGAGTTGTAATGTTTTGCGACATTTAAAAAAAAAATCAGTTCATTATCGATGAATCAAATTCCGCCAAAGAAATTGAATAATTAATATTTAAAGTTTGAAACTCAATATCTCAGTTTGATGTAAAATTCACATGATGTTGTTCCACAGTAGATTGTTTGTGGCGTGATATTAAAAAAATACAATCTGAATATGCGGTACAATATTACAATAAACGCGTTGTACATTTGTAAAACGAATTTAATTATTCTAGAATTTTATTAAATTTCCAATAATAACAGGTGCATGCATTGTTACGCCACCAGCACGGACACGCGACCACCGACACCTGAACATTATTGTAATTACTGTGTTTTTCATATATTTTCCCACGGTGCAATGAAATTGTGGAAATGGCTCGGTACACCCCTCGTAGACACGCCACACATAGGAAAAACAGAGCCGCGTCCGACACGAACGAAACATCTATGTTATTTACTCGCCGCGCACTGTACAGCTGTGTCTTCAGGCCAGTCGGTTGTGATGCCCGTTTATGCATTTAATTTGTCTGGTGTTGCGGGGGAACTGCACGAACTGAGAAGAAATGAGATGAGATTGAAGTTCGCAACGGATCACGTAAACCTGTATAAGAGTAACAGTCGCCAGGCACGCACGAAATTTTAATTTTGTATTAAAACATCCTTGGACGACATTAATGATTTTAGGAAATAAATAAATTAATGCCTTGTTTAACATTTTAAAGGATTTTTACTTTTAACACTTGAAAGATTTAGTATTTGGACTTAAGCAATGGAAGAACCCAAGACAATGGCCAGTCTACTGTAAGTAAAGTGATGATAGCCAACGTAACACATGTCATGAGAAAAATAACTTAATCTATTTTCATACCGCAAGCGATGTGGCTTAGTTTGATAGTGGCACTTTACAAAAAATATTTAAAATACAAATTAAATGTATTAATTAGAAAGATATAGATATAAAATCAATTGTATCGATTAATATTGTTGTCCCTACCGGGATTCGAACCTGGATCTCTTCCAATCCGCGGATCGTGCATGCTCTTATGTACTGAATAATTACAACTTCACAATAAGAATGTGTTCTCCTTAATAATAAAAAATATGACAAAGATTGATATATTGGCGTTGATGTCAATTTTGTAGGCAGATAGATAGGCGAAACAGCTGTCACTTGTTAAAAATAAATTGTGTTACATATTATAATATTATTAATTGACATAGCCGTCGTTACTAGTGTAACCTGTAGTTTCGATCTAGTCCCGCCCGAAACTATAGTTGTATTAAAAATAAAACTTGTGTTGTGTGTGGTATGGTTTATTTTAATATTTAAATTATGTTGGTGTATTTTTATCATCACGAGAGGTATCTGATTGGGTTCGTACATTGTTTTGAGATTACTGACGTATTTTTTACAACTTTTTTCTTGTACATACAACGCTCAACCCTCACTTTTAACCTGTTTAAACTGACAAGATAGAATGAAGTTCTCAGAGCAATCAGTTTTTTTAGAATCTTGTGGTTGAAATAATATACGTATTTTCTATTAAAAATTAAAAAAAAAATTGTATATGTCTTTATTTAAATCACGTGACGGCAGACTGTGACTACTTGAGGTGTGTATTGTGCACGCCGGCTGTAGGTTTTTTTTTTTAGTTTTGAACCGATGCGTGATCATTGCATGCTTGTGTACTCTGTTCACGGTCTGCTGGTGCTTCAGACGATCAAGTACCTGCGTCTGGAACAAGCAGACGTCCGACTCCTTGCACTGCATATGAAGCATTTCATAAGTTTTCAGATGAAGTAATGCCAACAGCATGTCGATATTCGATTAATAAAATATTTTGGGAAAAAAAATTTAGGGTTCTCGCTACAAATTTTCAGGTGTACTCGTATAAAGAACAAGCCAAGTCACATATGTGAAAATAAAACAGTAAGGGAATTATAAATCTAACAATTTAACTCAACAACTTGTATTTATAATTATAATGGAGGATATATATATAGCTATATAATTTTACAATCTAAGAAGATAATACGGCAAGAGAGACAGACGAAAAATGTCTCTTTTGATGTATTGTCTTTTTAGATTGCAAAATTATATATCTGTCCTTATTTACAAAATACCTATGATATTAAAATATCACTAGTGTTGAAATTGAATGGTTACTTACTTACTAATTAGAAGCATTCAAAATATATAGAAATCCTCAGAGTTCCAATGAATAATGTTATCCCTTTTCATCTAAATATAATTGTATAGCTGTCCCATATGTGATTATGCAGTTCTACAAACTTACCTCGGAATCAGTAAACAAGCTAGATCTTTAATTTTTTCCATGTCTCTCTTTTTTGTTTACGTGGCCACCTCCGTCTCGGTCCAATTCAGGCCCAGCATCTGTGCACATTCGATTATGCCATGCCTTCTTTCGACCAGGATTTGTGGTTAAAAGTAGTTCTTTATTTAATGTATCTATTCGTTGCTTATACTGCCCACGAGTGCCCTTTTCGCTACATGTCTAAAAAAAATCACACGTCTTTGTACCCTCGGCATTGTGACAGTCGACTCATATTTCCCGCTAATAATTGATTGAGTTGTGTTCAAACCAAATGCAATATTGTTCTGAATTGTATAATATAATATTATAAATTTTATGTACCTCTTACATTTTTTTGTTTGTTTACCTTGTTAAACATGTATGTAATCTTGTTTTATGATACTAAATCAAGCGTGGAAAATTTAGCCTAATTTTTATTTTATAACGAAATATATATTAATAGTTTTTTTTCTTCTTTTTTTACAGGTGAGTTCACACTACAACATGTTATTATATATGGAAAAGCTACAAATAAGTTCCGAGGAAAAGTCACCAGAAATACGGTAAAATTTGTACTTTTCCCGTACTCAAGATTTTAAAGTTTGTGAACATTTTCGTGAACGGTGAAACGATTGTTGGATTGCGGTTTGATTTCTTTGCGCACAGACATAACCATTATCACGAAACCGAGATTACGTGTAGTGTTTTATTTAATGAAAAAATCCAGTTTGATTCTGCAATTATAAAGATATACCTACGTACTCATATTTTTTTTTTCTTTTATTTTTTTTTATTTATAATTTTATATATATATTTTTTTTTTACTTTATTGTTACCTATAAAAAAAAGGGTTTATTAAAACAAAATAATTAACATTGAATGAGAATTTTATCATATATTATACAGGGTGTAACCAGACCTAGTCCACAATATTTTATGGGTTATTACGAGTCGAAAATATTCAAGCAATATGTACAAATTCTAAACCGTTACTGAAAATCTAATTGTATGAGATTTTTTACAAAATCATGTTAAGCATCTGGGTACTTCAAAACAAATCCTTTTTACAAATAGTCATCGTGACAGCGTGATGGTAAGTTAGTTAGTCACGCTAAAAAGGGGAAATAATGAAACATGTGGATTTATCAATAAACAATGGTATAAACAAAGCGTTTTCTTTTTTTTTAATATAATATGTTTCCATAAAGTACTTTTGCAATTATTGCAGAAGAAAATATACCTGTCTATGCGAGCTACATTTGAAGCGGCAAACATATTTTTTCGTATATCATTTATGGGTTCACTCTACGTGGAGTTTAATATGATGACATTTTTGCAATTCATTTGATTAGTGTTCGGGACACGTCTGCTTTATAGAAATGCGTAGTAATTTTGTATGAAGACATACTATAGTTAGTGTAAATATAGACGCATGTTATAAATTTACGATTTTCGTTAGTTCTCCGATTCCAAAAAAATATTAAAGCAATTTCTTCTCCTTCATCGCGTGCTTGATGCTGAGCGTCGTGGTCCCATGATCTTCTTCTTCTTTTAAATAGACAATCCACCCTTCAAGAGTGATTTGTGCCATTAATCAAGTTAAAACTTATAGAAAAAAGTACAATAACATTATAGAATAGAAAATATTTCAATACTATTGTCGTTAAAAAAATGTGCTATTATATAGATTAAATGTGGCGAGTTAAGGAAAAGAAGATGACATAAGTTTTCTGGGAGTTGAAAATTACCATTAACGAGATTACTGTAAAAAAAAAAAACCTGTGATCCGCAATGAACAGGCAAAAAAGATATGATCGAGGGTTTCCTCCTCGGCACCACACTCACACATTGGGGTATCTATTAAGTTCAATCTGAATAAATGTGAGGCTATCTGGCAATGGCCAATTCTCATTCTAGAGATATTTGATATTGTTCTTTTGGAGAGCCAGGGAGTGCGGGGAATAGATCTTTGAATTATTTTAAGCCGATTACCCCTGTGATTATTTGGATCCATCCATGAGTCTGTCATACATCGGGATATGAAATTGATGAGGGAAAACTCCGGAGAGAGTGGCCTCCTTGGCCAGTTTATCAGCACATTCATTTCCATGAATTCCCTTATGTACAGGAAGGTCCCATGATCTGTCTGGAATTTCGTGCACAATTTGCCTCGATATTGAGTCATGTTCGATTGCAACGTTTAAAGGGGACATAAGTTGTCACTATTTTGATTTGTTGCCGTCAGCTTTCTTCAAAATCATTTTGCGGGCATTCAAATCGAGCTCAATTCACTTTTAATACGCGGCCTTCCTTTGTAGTGAATAAGTTTTTTTGGCAGCCTGTCATCAATTTGTCCACACGTCAAAACGTCAATTTAATTGCATTATTTATTAGCATTTGATGATGGAAGCCGCTTACGTTTTTTCCGTTGTTGATTCGCTTTTACATTTTTTACGTTTATGTATGTCGTATAAAAAACAATTGTTTCAATAATTACGATTGACATTTTTGTATGGCCTTCACATAATTTTTTAATAAACGTTATTTTTTTGTTCTCTCTTTTGCAAAATATTAAACCGCGTTCTAGAAAAAAAAAAACTCAAAACCTAGATATTCTCTTTGTTTGTGTCGTTGTGTAGTTTACCTTTACATAAGTAGTTCAGGATGTAAAATTTAAAAAAATTTGATCGAAAATTGTCAAGCCGTATGTGCATAATATAAACCGCCTCTGTCTGGTCTGAATGAAAAATGTATTGAGAGAGATGCTTTTTATTTGATCACTTTATTTCTTCTGATTAAACTACTACAGAGGCGAGGTGTCCAACACCCGCTAAATGTCGCCGTATCAATAAGCATCTTATTAAAATGGTGAATTGATTTCAAACGATATATTGAATTTTAAAAGTAGCGCCCGGGGGAGCTTATCGTTATTTTTAATATATCATTTATAAATTCAATTTGGAGGTTTTACAGCAATTTTAATCAGTTTTAGTGGAGTCACTTTAGCGGATATCAATCGTAGATTCTAAAAATAAAATTCGAATAATATAATAAAATCAAAAATTAATTCTTGATTATTAATTACACATACGACTTAAACTTAGAATTTAGGTGTGTATAAATGTTGTGGACTCTTTTTTTACTCGGTATTTAATTTTATCGCTTTTAAGTTTCGCATAAAGTTATTAGTCGTCAATTATTTTGTTCTATCGCGCCTCGTGATTTAGCGTGAAAATACCAGTTTCACACTGCAGCAAAAACTACAAGTAGTTTAATATTATTATGACATCATTAATAAACATTTTCTTAAGAGGAACAACCGCGCCAGACGCCATCTTATCTCGTTTATCATTACTTTTATAAGTTCATTTTGAAAGCTTTTGGAAATTATGTGTTTTATAGGTGATAAGTGTATCTTCTACATTGAGAAGAAAACATATCAAATTTTTAACTACCGTTTAATGTGTTTTACGGCCATTATCGTCCAACGATAATACTATTAATCCGTTGAATTTGTTTTGCGTCAATTGTACGTTCCGCTTTACGAACACGTTCTGTTCCATGACTTCATTCGTTACATGTGTGTTTTGTTTTTTGCTTATCGTATACGTTCTTCTTCTCCTTCTTCGTTACACTCTTGGCATAGCGAAGGAGTCGTGGTCACTGTGACAACGAAGACACCAGAGCCACAACTACTCAACGCCAACTGCTCCGGTCTGCAGCATCCGTCATGACTTCTCGAAGTGAGCCATTGGTTCCAGACTTCATTAGATCCGTTCATTTAATCAGATTTAAAAAAAATCCATTTTAATTTCGTAGGAAATCTTATCAGAAATAATAATCAACAAACAGAAAGCGACATTAAAAAAAGTAACAAATTTCATAAAAGTTTAAATATCTCGAAAACCGTGTAACATTTATTAGACCTACGATGGGTTATTCTGACAGGGCATGGTCTCAGATATCGATGGTTTTCGTTTGGACCATAGAGATTTTATATAAATTGTGACGTTCGTTATAGCGAACGTTCGTAAACCGAGAGCCGTCTATAGTCGTCACCCAGCAGCACTTTATTCTTTTGACGCGGTGATTATAACTTTATTGCTTTATTATTGCATTTCATTTAAAATGTTACAGTTTTAATAGATTTTTTATAGACTTGTACATTATTCAATGTGAGAACTTGAATACATACTGGAAAAGTAGCTTCGTATTGTCGTAGTTTTTTTTTATTAAACAAAAGTATTTTATTTGCGTTCATGTTGTACAATGGCGCTCTCGACGTACGATCAGTACGTACTTTACTATTTAGATAATTAAAATCATCTTTAATAACCCTTTCTACAGATATGTTTTTTTTATGTGTGTCTTGTGTAGTGAGATATCATTACAAGTCGGGATGTTCGTGTGATCGTGCTGCTATATTTTTTTATTTTTTTTTATGATAAAATTATCATTTCCATGAATTGCGCACATGACGTCACTCCGTTAGTTTTAAATTTTTCTCTTCAGAAATCTTATTTAAATGATTTTGATTGTATTAGGTTTTACGTAGGTGGTTTATTTGTAATTAAACTTTTTTATTTTAAATGATGTGTATTATTCAAAGTGTTGTACTCGTTTT
The DNA here is from genome assembly GCA_031772225.1 of Eubasilissa splendida. NCBI lineage: Eukaryota > Metazoa > Arthropoda > Insecta > Trichoptera > Phryganeidae > Eubasilissa > Eubasilissa splendida. The sequence continues at coordinate 5,073,766 of CM062857.1, forward strand.
ATAGTTTGGAAAAATCGCAATGGAGTAGTTAATGATCGCTACACCTAATTACATTTCTACGAATGCATTAGTAATATTCACTTTATAAATTATTTATTTTTTAAATTGCTTTACAGCTATATTAATAACAATTGCAGTCCTTGCAGTGGCGTAGCAACAAATCGTTGCCCCCCCCCGGGCAATCATGTGACCCTCCCGAGAACGCGATTTCTCAATGGTTTCCATATTAATTATTATCGACTTGGCTTCATTCACTTCATCGCAATTCTTGCTCGGAGTTAATTAAATGTAAAATAATTTTAATTATATTTCTGCTTATTTATATCTTACTGCAAGTACACTGTTGTTTTTTAGGACGTATGTTTTTCAATGTTCACAAATAACATCTTATGTGTGCCATCTTTTCTTTCATATTGTTAAGGGAAAAAAACAAAGTCATATCACTGTCACATTTTTAGGTATTCGTGATACTGACAATGATAAAATAACATTCTCGAAAAAAAGTGTATAGTTGGCGTAGCTCTAACATTTAACATGTCACTCTTTGGTATATCATCAGGAATAATTAGGCTCAATATCATAAATGTTGGATATTTTTTCTCTTTAGTTTTGCTTGGTGATCTTGTTCAGTGATTCCGGGCTCCCCCGGGCTGCCAGAGTCCTTAAATCTAACCAAAAATCATCTCTGGAACAGTTTTTCTAGTTTTATAATAGAGATTTGAAGCTAGACAGCGCTTTGTCTTAGGCCATTTTGTCAACTGAAATCCGAATTCAAATAAATCTTGACAAATTAATTTAAGTCGCGCGCGCAATTGTAATCTGGTACGAACTTTGTTTTGCACGACAAGATAAAAATCATAGCACAGCTCGTCTTTTGTTCGATTGCCCTTGAACGTAATGATATGTGTTTGCCCAAATGTCGGAGCAGTGATTACTGATTATGCACAAACGTCCAAGTGTTCGTGGGAACTACTTTGCGAACAACGAGCTTACAAAATGGTTCAATTGCATCGTGTAACATGTCTTTGCTATCTGATGAAGTGGCTATTTTTGACATGCTGAGGACCCACTTTGAATGATCTTCTTTCTTCCTTCATGTCAATATATAGTGATCTCAATCAGATGAGACACGGCTCGTAATACCCCTCTGCAAGTCACGGTCGTGGGTCGCCCTTATAACTGACTCCAGCATTCATTCACAGTTGTGGCACTCTTCGGCCCTGACACACAATTGCATATTCGTAGATATCTCTTCTCATACAACATTGAGGCTTCTAACAGGACCATCTTCCAGTATTTTGTCTACCCGGTCGTGCCGAGTCTTCCGCAGACGTCTCCTATTTCTGGTGCCGTCCTCATTTGCGTCATATATCTTTCTTACTATTCTCTCATTCATCCGTTCATAATTTCATTTTCTGAGCTATCTATTCACGCATAATGTGGCCGATAAATTGAATGATTCTTTTGTTTGTATAAGTGAAATGAATTATAAACAATTATTTGATGAGAAATTTCACGTTAATGGTTGATTTATTTAGTCTTCTTCTTTTCCATCAGTCCCCGCTGCATCATTTTTCTAAGCATATGTCTCTCAAACTCTGTCACCATTTTGTACATCGTACATCCATTCAAAAGCAGCATTTATTCTCTACTGCATTGCAGGCTCCTCTAGGTCCATACGTCAAGAAGGATGCGCTGATCATGCACGCCTTTTTAATGTATGAGTATGCGATCCTTGTTTCAAGTAATACAATAGGTGGTATCGGATGAGTCCAGGTTAGAGTATTTGCAGCATATCGGCAAGATAGAACAAGGAAGTAAGTTCGAACGGCCGCCCTCAAGTGTTTTTTTTACGTAGTAATTTCTTTTAACATAGTATATCGGAATCAATATGAAAAAGATATTGAATCGAGATAATGTACTCTGCCAGCTTAGCTCTTCCCTTAATAGACTGTGGTGTCAAATATACAATTTTTGGTACACTTTATTATTTTTGCATTATTACCATCGAATTTTAATGCTGGTATTTGTAAATTGCTAGTTTCACTTATTGCTTGATATTTCGTCATTGTGGCTAGCATTCCCGCCTGTCGCGAGGGAAAACAGGATATTTTTACATTAATTTCATTTATTTACCTGAATTAATAAATATTAAAAAAATTAAATAACTTTTATTGTGCAGTTGAAAGGGACGTCTGGTAACGGAATATTTTGTCTGTGTTTATTTCGGAGTGATCCATCTAAATTATTTTAATATTTTTTTGAAACAGAAAAACATACGTAGGGATGGTATTACACATGCGTCTTAAGACATATAAAACTTTTTTTACCGTGATCTTTATCATGTTGGCGGTCCTCATCACGACGCTACCATTCGGCTGCGTACACAGGTCGCGTAATACTAGTAGTAGCCAGTATTGAATGTTTTTCCATATGGGTAGAAATAATGCAGCTTTTTCAATACTGAATACCGGCCCAGCGATGTGCCCGAAATGCCGGAACTGTGTATGTACTTTGGGCGCCGCCATTTCGACGAAAGTGGGACGGCCACATGCACCCGGTGATCCACTTACCGATACCCGACGCTGACGAAGCTCAAAATGCCTTTGGGTGATGCAGTTCTGTCAGTTGGCGCTGGCGCAACGACCTGGGGGTGGTCGGGGGCGCGTGGCTGCGTGTGGGGGCCGCCCAGGGAGGTTTACGGGGACACCTGCGCGCCCCGCGCCGCCTCGCCCCCCCCCCGCCATCCGCCCACGTGAGCGGTTCAACTGTGTCGAGACCGTTTCCTCTTGTCGCGGGCAGTACATCACCGCAAGTGTTGGCTTTTTTTTTATCAAAAGATTTATTGAAAATATAGACTTTTTTAATGCAGCGTGTTTTACATGGTCGTAAATATTTCTATATTGTGTAATTTTATATATAGATAAATGCTTAATCAAATGTATTACAAAATGACATCACGCCATATTCCTACAAGATAAACGAAGAGGATAGAACACATTTACATTTAAGCATCTTACATTTACCTCCTTAAAAATTTGTTTAATGTGGTAATGTCATTCCGTGTTCGTATACGACTTTTCCCCTCACACTCCTATAATATTATGATCATTCCAGACATGCAGGACAGTGCAATGCTACGTTCTCCCGTTTTTTTTTTATCAAAAATAAAATAATAATTCATTCTTGACACCTTCAGATCATTCAACAGAGAATCCTGTGGAGGGTTAACGTATTTTATGTAATTCCGTAAGAAGAAATATGGCCCACTGGCGAACTATATATATATATATATATTTTTAAATAAATTGTGGTACATACACGGAATACGTGAAAATAGAACGAGGCTCAAACCCCCGACCAGTAGATCATTAGGCGAGTATCCTAACTACTAGATCACAAGTGCGTCACTGCAAACTGCAATAGTTTCTTAATTTCTCGTCCCATCCTTCTGTGGAATAAATGTATTCTTCCTTCTAATTATTGATACAACCTTTAGTTTATCCCAATGATTGATCATGTAGTGGAGTGCAAAATTATTTTAATACATGTATACATATCATCATCGGCCATTTTGCATTTATATTTATTTATATAGGCTTCCTTTGCCACCGGTCCCTGTCTAGTGCAGTTCTCATCCACGCGAGGCCGGCAGTTCTCTTCAGGTCATCAACCCAGGGCGTTTGTGGCCGACCTTTGCTTCTGCGGACGCCATTGCAGGATCCGTACATCGTCTTGTCACACGACCTGCGCAGTCCCAATTCATCTTGGCGACAATCTTTTTTTTTTTTGCTTTTTCTTACTCATTTCTTATTGTCTCTTCGTTACTCGTACCATAGCTCTATGCAATAGCCGGTTTTATTATTGTTTTTTCATCAAATTTACGCTACATACTCCCACAAATACCTAGATGTCTTTTCTTGTCATCTTTTGACTTCACCTTGACCATTGCATTCATTCTGCTTTCATTATTTCAATATTTGCTTACGTTACCACAAGCGTCAGTTAAATTCCATTATACATTGCTGGGATCAAGTTTGTTTAATATTATGAACTCATTGAGACAAGATTGAAATGACACAAATTTGAATTGAATTTTTTTTTTTGACGACTCCTAGTTTCACATCTCTGCTTCGTGGGATTTTTGGCTCATAAACTACTTACGAAGCAAAGAGCTCATTAGTTTTTGTTTACATATATAATAATCAGATAACCGTTTTCATGCATAGTGTCTATCAATTTGCAAGTTTCGTGGATTTGCATGTTTCTTAACGTTTTATGTCAATTCTTGACGAACGAAATAATACTTCAACACTGCTGGTACCTAGATGGTAATCAGCGTGTTGTTATTGCCAACAATGTAATATTACATTGTTATGAAATCATTATTTACCGTGTGATAAAAATGATCGTTAATTATTTTTTCTCTAATCTAGCGGTATAGAACTTAATGCCTTTTAAATGCATTTTTGTTTAATAAGTCAACATTATTTTCTCACCCTGTCCAAATGTCCAGAGATAACATTATTATGATTATATTTGATGACAATAGTTTAGTTAGTTGCAGAGTGAACAATGTCATTGATTATGATTAATACGCCAACCAGTTTCGGAAAATACAATCTCCCTTTTCAGGGTGTCAAATTAATTAACCAAAATTCATCATTGTAATTATTTAAGTTAGGTACTAGATTTATTTTTAAATCATAATTATTTTAAAAACATTTGAAAAACGTGATATATACGGTTTTGGTTAGTTAATTTGACATCCTAACGAAAGAAATGGTATTTTCCGATACCGATTGGTGTATTAATAAATTATGTGGTTGAAAAAAAAACAAAGTTTAATCATTTATATATCGCACACCTAGATCGAAACTAAGACAACTCAAAAAGTCATTTTTCAGTAAACAAAAAAATAATAACATTTTTCTCCATTTTTTGTTACTAAAGTTATGAAACTAAATAACAATTTAGTTCATTAATGTATCGTAAAATGACATTAATCGAGAACTGGTGCTGAGTTAGTTGCGTATATGACAGAGTATCCGAACACAATAATAACTCAAAATTCTTGTTATTTTGTATAATTATTTAATTCAATACCGTTATTCGCACAAGAATTATTATTCACATTAGGGGATGGAATGGGAGGTCCCTCTAATATTCTATAAATCTGGAGACTACAACGAATATAACTTTGAAAGGCAAACTAAATTGTTATTGTTACACTTTTGTACCAATCTAGTTCACCTGTAAGTTAAAATAGATCATATAAGCTAAACAGATTGCTAAGTTATACAGACATACAAGAAGTAAATAAACACCATTAAAGGCCTTATATTATTCAGTGGATGGAGATGGGGGGTGACTTTCTTTTACTCGGGTCCTAAAGATAAACGATGTATGCGAAATTAGGTTTAGATAGAGGTAGGGTGATATGTTCCTAGAGTGTAACTGAGCAAAATTTAGAACGCATGGCATATAACATACTTTCAGGAGGAAGGGGAACGGGTGCGTGTGTATAAAGCGAAGTCCTAAAGAGTAACCATTCAAAATTTGATTTAGAATAAACAAAAGTTGTAGGATTAGACAGACAGACTAACAGACATTTATATATATAGATATTCGCAACTATTACTATTTACATTCCTGTGAATTTTATAATTGTATACAATACTTATATAAATATTTAGACTAGAATGTAATTGTTGAATAATAATATGTGAAATATCAACGGATACAAGCAACCACAGCAATTGTGCTTTACATGCTGTGTGTATATTCGACCACCTTAGATCAAGTATTTTTTTAAATTAAATTAATTCTTACGCAGTGTTAGTGTTACGGTTAATCTTATCCAAATGTCGAAATTCCCACCGAATGGAGTGTGCACTGGCAGCAGACGTACACCCACATCTTTCGTTATTCTCTCGACGAGAAAGAGCGTGCTCAAATTCTTGTTAACATGGCTCAGGTCTGTTCTGGTTTAGGCTAAACCTTCGGTGCGTCCGTTTTGTGTCGCGCTCGTGCCCGAGACGCACCGAGATTTGTCCTCCCGCCTTCGCGACCCTGCACGTGGGCGTGCTGCGTGCGGCGCGCTACCACGTGTGGCAATTATTTGTTACGTTGCTCGCGGGCCCGAGAGGCGAGCGCGGCCGTGCCCGTCTTCGGGGGGCTTAAAAATAAACGCGCCGGTCGTCGAACCCCAGGGACACCCCGCCAGATGTCGATTTCGCCTGAATAATATACGAACTGTATCTTTTATTATCGTAGTATTTTAATTAGATTTTTATATTCAAACGCGCGCACCTGAAGGAAGTTTACCGCGAGGATGTTTGGAGGAATAATATACTGTGAACGTAATAAACGTTGATATTTTACAGATTTTTTCTTAAAATATACTTGAATATTTGAATCCAAATCATGAAAGTTAACTTGGAATATTTCTTGTACGCAGCTTAGGAAGTAAAAGGGTTCTTTTTAAACTCTGTATACGTGAATTTCTTCTGATTTATCATCTCTATTGGATCTACTACCGCTGGTGAGTTTTCCTCCATTGATTTGAATCTCTAAAGTGGAGTGACAAAGGTCCTCAAAGACATGGTCGCCCCACTTTAGAGATAGCTTAGGTCTATGTTATGGTCATATGTTCAGCGATGACTTCGGTGTTGTTCAGTCATCGATGTCGAATAATTTGTTATTCTGTCGCCGGCCGGACAGGAAAGGTAGTCGGCCTTTGGGCTTGAGTCAAGTTTGAACTGTGATAGGGAATTAGAAAAATAGAGATTACGGAAATTAGATTTTACGACCATGGCCGCACAGCTACTGCCGTTGGCCACGATCCGGCCAATACTATTATTTAACAAAAGTCTGCCTTTGGTAGAAATGTAATTTTATGAGGTATTTTACAATAATTTAACTGCAAAATCGCGAGAAACCGTGTGTTATAATATTAGGGTATATATATATTAGTATTTAAAAATGTCCATGTTTTTACAGACTTTTTGTGAATATTGGTTAAAAAAGTAAGTTTTTTGTTTCATTTTATTTATCGAATTGTCGAAAGTGTCGAAAGCTTTTTTGGAGACTTGCTGAAGTACACGAAGTGACGAAGCGAATAATTAACTACGTTGTTTTCAATTTTAAACTGGCAATTAATCTCGGTTACATATTTATTCAGACTGGCTCTAAGTTATAATGGTTCAAGTTGACGAATAAATAATATGTTTGTTAATTACGTCAAACGAACACTGCTAAAATAAATGTTTTATTACATTGCAATATAGGTACAACACATTTATATGTATAACTCTTTGATTCTTTCAGTTTACTCAGTCAAAACTTCCTTTATTCTTATGGATTCTTCACGAGGAATAGAAATGTATTTGAGAAATTGTTTGGTAAAAACATTTTCATTTCACGGTAAATTTTTTAATCTTATGAGACTTGAATTATTTTCACTATTATTGTTTCGTCTTGGACTTGATCCATTATAATTATGTACCCTTCACTTGACACGCGTGTCAGAGGTGAAAACCACTTATTTTCTAGTACGTATGTATCTTGAAGTGGTCTTGTTTCTCTGAATATGACTTAGGGTCATATCTCTTATCCTTTTCAGGATAGGATCCTATCTCTTTTGTTAAGGATTTCGGACTAAATTCGGGATTGCATGCTTAGTACGTACGTCACAGTAGCACTTAAACGAGTGAGCGTTTGTACATGAATTCGCGCCGCATGCAAAGCGTATATTTTGTTCATTTTATTAAACGCACGTCACATGGTGCTTTGAAGTAGTGATGGTAAAATCGTTATTTAAAACGTTATTTAGACTGTTATTGTGACGATGCTTGATAACTGATTAACGTAATTCTTCGAGCTATGACTGTATACTATAAAATAAGCCTCCGACAGTTAAATATTAGTTACCAATCATCGTCACAATCACAGTCGCGTAACAGTTTGCCATTACTACTTTGAAGTGTAGTATTTTATTTTTATGGAAAACTCAGAATTTATAGTATGTTATTCCGATTTATACATATTTAAAAAAAAAAATTCAGTCACGTGCATTTATGATGTCATACAAAAATTATTAAATGCTATAATTTAAATGTACGTAAGTATGTACTTTGTTTTATTACTTATTATTTGATTTTATTTTTATGTTCACTACAGGACTATGAAATACCACACTGTTTTATCTTAGCTATCATTTCATACTTAAAAATGCATATTGTATGTGCGTTTATTATAACTTTTTTTTAAAATTATTCCTACAAATTCAAACTGTTCAGTTTTCTCTTTCTTTCAACGATGGATTTCACAATTATTAGAAATATAATTTTTCATTTTTCCCCGCATCTTTCTGGAACACCGTGTAAAAGACAAAATAATGTAATAATTATTATTAATTATTCTATGGTTTTTGAATCAATGAAACAAACCATTTAATTTTGTTGTGACATTTAGAAGTTTCTAGAAGTGAATCCATCGAATTGTGTCCTTTGGTAAGGTCAGAGTATATTACCATCTACCAAAGTCGTACGTGTATTTTGTGTATATATGTATTGCATACTATTAAAAATCGTGTCATGACTCAGGGGTGCGTTCATTTTGGTATCGGATGACGCTCGGGTTGTTGCTTATCGGTGGTGCGCATCATTTCGTTCGTATTATTAAAGTTTTCTACATCTAGCAGCTAGACCTACAGAGGTGAATAGTAAACAAAAATCATATAAAATAACTCTATTAACCATCTATCATTGCAGTATGATTAAAATGATATAATTTACAGACGAATTATTAATAAAGAAACGGAAATTATTTGGAAAACAGAGACGAATGAATCCGGCCTTGGCATTGCAGTCGGATTATTTTGGAAAAAGAACATCGTACGTTTATCAGAGTTGGAGAGTAGTACAGTTATTCTCATGCAAAAGTAATCAACCAATCAAAAATGAAGGCCGCATTTCTTTTCATCGGTAAGTGCTGACGGAGTTTTACCTCTACAGTATTATACCGGTGTTCGTGCTAGTGACGCAGGTATATCATTATCGTGAGCGGTCCAAACGTCGCGTACGTGAACGTAACACAACAATGGCTGGACTATTTATGTCAATCCTGCGAGGCAATAAATTCCAGTGTGACGGTGTCCTAAATTATATATTTATTTATTATACTCGGGAACCTGAAGATATGGTCTTAAAGATCGGCATTTTTTAAGCTAATCATTATTAGTGATGGCAAACAATTACGTGACTGTGATTGTGCCGATGGTCGGTAATAACTGAGATTTAACGATGATTGGTAACTAAGATTTAACTGTCGGAGGTTTGCTTTCTAGTGTACCAGTTATTGCGCGAAGAATTACGTTAATCAGTTATCAATCTTCGTTACAATCGAACACAATCACAATAACCGTTAAAATAACGATTTTATCATCACTAATCATTATATCATGTTCAAGGATTCAACAATAACATTTATGTCTTTAAACCTATCCGATTATAAATAAGATTTAAGCTTTAAAGATTATTAAATTTAATATTAACGCAAATTTCTATTTTCTTACTTTTGAATGCGCAGTTTGACTTCGCATGAAAATTCTTTTGAACGTCAAGCGACGAACTGACCATTTTGCGGTATTATTTATTTATTAATTATACAAAACATTAACATTTTGATTACAGAATTTATGTAATGTTACAATGAACATATGGTTATAAGACATGCGCGTGAATTACAATTTTACAATCCATCATCAGCACTCTCCCGCAGTGGTTTACACATCATTCATTAATGTTAATTATATATAAAATATTTTTAACGTTAAGAATTCGTATAAATTTAAATACAAAATTGAATGGTCCATAAAAATACGCAGCATTCTTGCGAAACGTGCAACATCGTATAATTATATTTAACACCTAACATATTACGTAAACGTAGTTCTATGAAAAAATGTCACGTCAATTTTTTTGCACTTAAATAATGTATTAGAAAATATGTCACTCATTTTTCTTACTATTGACATATGTGAAATGTGATAATGATTATAATATATTGCAGTGGTAAGTATCGAGTATGAAAGTTTCACGGTTTCTTAGACATTCATTCTGTATTTATATATATGTAGTTAAATTTCGTATATTGATTTTTGTGAACCATCTTGTATTTGTGAATCCCAATGTCTTTCTGTGTGTCAAACATCCCTCTCTTTGGAGCAAAGTGTTAATTTCTATTAGGTATTTTATTTTTGGTATGTGACCTTTTTGTTCTGATGGCATATTATTCAAAATATATAGTAAACGCACAAGTCTATTATTTTAAATATGAATTAAATATATTAATTAGAAAGATATACATATAAAATCGATTTTATCGAAAAATATTGTTGTTGCGCCACCGGGATTCGAACCTGGATCTCTTTCCTAACCGGGGAAGGTGCATTATCCAACTATGCTACAGCGACAATATTTTTTTAGCGACAATTTTCGAACCTATATGTCACCTTTTTGATATTAATACATTTATTCGTTCAGGTTCGAATCCCGGTGGCGCAACAACAATATTTTTCGATAAAATTGATTTTATATGTATATCTTTCTAATTAATATATTTAATTCATATTTAAAATATCACAGACCGTCTGTTCTGAATAATTACAACTTCACAATAAGAATGTGTTCTCCTAATAAGTCTATTATTGTCATAAATTAGAACATTGTAACAGCGTAATGCCATTGTAGGTTGGCAATAATTTTATTTAACAGTAATATTTCTGATAAACGATAATATGTAGGTATGTATATATTTCTACACTTTTTCTATTAAAAAACTGACTCATGTCTGGCACGTACACCATCCACTTTATATTTTCTTATTTTGTGATAGAATAAGCAAAGTTATGAACGAATAATACATAAAACCAAAGTCTTAAAATAATTGTATTGAGATGATTTTTATACAACTTGAGTGCATCATCATCTGTGTACCTTTATTAATCAATTAATATAAGTCAATCATTGATATTTTTAGTAACTCTCACTATCAGTGATTGAATATCTGGGAGTATCGTGATTTGTGATTTTTTTTTGTTATTGTTTAAATCTATTGATTTTCTGATGCTGCCGTTTAAGTCGATTATCACTTGAATCAGCTATATCTACCAGATTTTCCGTAATTTGATTGGCGCCATCTATTGGATTCTGTTTTTGTTGGTAATGTTTATTGCTAGCGACTTAATTTTCTACTAATTATTTATTCTAAAAAATGTTTTTTACGCAAATGATGTTTTAATAATATAAATAAACCGCTCATAATTATGTTTTTTTAAAATTATTTTGTGTACTGTGATATCAGAAACTGTGATCTCAGTCACAGTTTTCAATCACTGATATTATTGAATATCAATCACAATCATCACCAGTGAGTCGAGAGTAGCATTTTTTCTCATCACTATTTATTACGTACATTTTTATACATACTTTATCCGGCCTGCATTAACACGATATAATCACACTAGTGTCATCCAGCCATTCTACGTGAACGGCCAACCGATGAAGAGGCATTTCTTATCATATTTTGCGTTGAATCTGTTTGATAATAATGTTTGTCCGTATAATTACGACAACTCGTTAGTATAATATTATGAAGCGTAATGGAATAAGCAACGATATCATCGTGGTTTAAATGGATCTTTAAACATATTCATTGACACGAAATAAGGCGTTAATTGAATGTGACTAAATCTCGTTTATTTTAATTGATATGCTTTTTTGTGAAATTTGAATAATTTTGCAAAGCATCGCGATAAGTGTGTGAACGCGCTTGTTCGCATTATTCACCCGTCGTACAGTGATAATAATAATTGCGGATTCGACCTTATTTAAGCCATTACTGTTACGACATTTCATTTTTCTGCTCGCTAATATTGTGAGCGGTGTTACAATATGAAGTTTGCCGAAGGGTAGCCAATCGTGATATAGAAACTGCAGATTATCAAATCAACATCATCGTATCACACGTACAATAAAAACTGCAATCTTTAAAGATGTGAACGTGACCGTGACCAAGGATGCAGCTCAGGACATAGAACAAAGTCTGTTAAACCGATATTGACCTCATCCTTGAAGATGGGCCTTTATGTTATTTTTTGTTCACAAATTCATTATATGATGATAAATATAAATTCAAACTATTGACATTGATTGAACATTTTGAATTGAAGCGCGCCATTCGCGTATTCACGAACATGGGCAATGCTAGCCGAAATCGTCACTCAGCCGATAACTAACAAGTTTAGAGACGTATCATCGCGACCGTTTTTTTTTTTTTTTTGATACCGTGTGATGTCTGGATAATCCACACATTTATATTACTACTCAGGTTTTAATCGCAGGTCGCAAATTTTATTTCAACATTAAATAATTCAATAATAGAACCAAAATAATGAATGAGTATAGTTTTGTGCTCACGTCTGCCACCTACTTTACAGAATCAACGTTAGCCTGAGTTAGGCGAAGCGAGACGGAACGGTAGGAAATAATCCAGTTCAAGGATAGATATTAGTTGGAAGTGACTTAAAAATTTCCGTCGTGCATTTTCTTTACCAATCACTGCGAAAATTTAATTATATAGTTTAGTCAAGGACGTTCGATAACTGACAGTTTTCCTCCCGAATTATCATGTCACGTTTTGATAGCGCCTGTACCGTTACCGGGGGTCCTCAACGGGCAATGTGCATTATCCGGCAGACCGCCCGGAGTAAAACGGTCGATTTCTCGAGCTCGGACTTAAAACGTATCGAACAATCTCCGCCACAATTTTCTGTATCGGTGCAGTTTTTGCAGCGACCGCAATAGTAGTGATGCGGACCATTGCTCGCTCGCTTCCTGTCTCTTTCATTCTGGTGGATATTGCGTTCGGTGTGTGCGAGAGAGTATTTTATTCGTTGTGCCCGGCAAGGTCGCGCGTGAGATTAGTCAAATTGGCGGTGGTAAAAATATATATTCAATAAAAAGTGTTACATAATATTTATTTTTATATTTTTGTGCACTTTTTGTTCGTTTTTTTTTTGTTTTTGTTATTTTTGTTATTATATTGTGCAAGCAGTTTTACACGTGAAAGCCATTTTATATTATAATGTTGTGGTTAAAATAAATAGGTATGGTTTTGTAACCCAACTAGTTGTAGGACGCGGTTGTTAACTATTATTTATCAATAAAATTATTTTATGAGTAACAATAAAAAAAATATGTTTTTTTCTCAAAATTTATCTATTGTATATATATTTTTATTGATTTAATATTTAACTACTAATCAAACAGATTAATGATGTTTTCTTTGCTGGTAGATTGAATTATAAGGAATTTAGTATTTCATTTTATATTAATAATTAAATAACCTAAATACCAATAACTATTCCTTTGATATTAATGAGGGTTTAGAATTTATACATAGAAATACTAGGTTTTTACAGTTGGATAAATTAGAAATTTTAGAAATAAGAAAAAGTGTTAATAACAAGCTTAATATTATAAATAACCAAATCCTTGTATTTTTTAATTTCAGTATACATTGTTTCCTGAAGATGATACCATAGGTATCGAAACATGTAGAATAATCAATAAATAGTGGTTTAAACAAAGTATTAAACTGTCTTGATACTGTTATGTAATTTTGATAGATATACGATACAATCCATGGCGCAACTTCCAAAAAATTTCAATACACTTTTTTTGATGGTATGAATGTATTTAAATAGTTAATATTCCTAATATTGCAAATTATGGTAAAACAGTTTTTATTCTAATGATGTAAAAATACTCCTTTCCCGTCATATCTGACTAGTTTGAATGATATCGTGTTAGTTTATGGTTTCAATGTGAGGTTCATACGGCGTTAAATTTATCCAATTACCATCAACAGTAGCGTGTCTTCACACTTCGCAGTCCAGAAGTGAAATTGCGTGAATAATTAGTTATGCATTCTTGGTTTTGACGTTCAAGGACACTCTTTTTACTTCAGAATCTTGGTCAGGTTAAGTTCTAAAGATTTCACGGACGCTCAAAATCTACATAGCGCACATATCTAGGCCATCATTGTGCCCGATGTACCTGACCCCTGATTTCTATTTGTCCGACGTTTCTGAACCTATTACTCCGTCACGCCTCGTCAGATAAACTATCTGGAGATGTACTTCAGAAGAAAACTGTCTATTCTAATTCTGTTTATTTTTGGTTTTCTGCCGTGGAATCTTTGAAACACGATTTATCCCTGAAGAGTTCGGCCAGGACATTCTTCCAATCCTTACTGTGATCGAGTAACAGGCACATGCGTGTTCGGGTCAAACGTGTGTATGTGTAGCGAGCATGAAGCATGTATAAGAAGGACCGGCAACCGAGCTAGTCTCCCTTCGCTCCGCGTCACTCTCCGAATAAGATAATTTATAATATTGTCAGTCGATGATAAATACTGTAAGTTGTCACATTGTACACGCAGCGTATTATTCTCGTCGCCGCATCCAACCCCAACAATGGACGCATCTGGTTGATCATCATCAGAGCCGACAGCCGACAAGTCATAACAAATTGGCGGGTTTTATCACGAGATAAAAAATATAACACTCACATATCAACTTCTAACTAAAGTATCGTAACAGTGTACACATATCGTTTGTAGTGGCACTATTTTTTTTATGGGCAAAAAATATTCTTGAATCCACGGGACAAAAACGACTTGGAGGACACCAAAAGTCTCGACGGAAGGACGAAATAGTTGGAGCTTTGAGATTGGGATTGCCGGTGTGGTCCAGTGTGCTTGTTCGCTTAACAAACGTTAGCGGTCATTTTAGTAGCGGTAGTTGGAAATACTTGGAGCGTACTTCCCGGACCATTACCTTAGATTCTTCGGCTACGATGTCATCCGTTTTCCAGGGCCTCTTCTGCTAGCAATTTTACCTTGAATGACGAAATGGAAGATCTGATATTTTATGAGTGTTTTTTATTTATTTTTGCTTTAAGGATTTCTTTTTCCTTTCGCATCTGAATCAACACATTATTAGTCACCTTATTATATACTTTAACACCTCAAGTAATTCATGTCGCTTTAAGTTCACCTATTGCCGTGATAATATTCTAACCAGATAGGTCAGAATATTATAAGAAAAGATATTTCCTTGGTTTAGATCTTTGACTTGTGTGAAACAGACTTCTATCGGTGCTATCGCATGCCCCGCCGACTGCCAAGTTCTCGATTTAGTACATTTTACATTTATTTATTGTATTGTATGACACCTCTCTACTTGGAATGTTTTACCCGGGACTTTTTTCGTTTCGGTTCCAATAAAAAAAATTATATCAGTTCGGTTCCGGTTTTCGTTCTAACAAAAATAACTTTTTTTTTCTCCAGTTTTCGGTTCAGTTCCGGTTCGAAGCCCCGGTTTTACCAGACCCTGTAGCGATTCGTTTGGTATCACAACACACGCTGGAAGAGCTGTCTATATAAACAACGAACTGTCAACATTTCCAGATGTATTATTCATATTTATTCATAGTTAATCCTCGTGCATACGCACAAACATACTCTGCATAGTAAACTAGGTGAAATAATTAGAACACTTGCGACTGCCATTCGGTGTTGCATTTAAATTGAAGATCTATTACGCAGTTTAATATTTCTAAATTAAATTTTATGGTGCCTATTCTGCCGTTTGTCTCGGACTCAAATCGGTGACACCAGTTCTGATTAGGGAATGCAATCTCGATCTTTATGAATCCTTGGATTAGCTCATATAATCCGATATTCGACAATACAATATTTATTGAATATCGCGTTGATATGTGTATGGGTAGTTTATGTAAAAAATCAATGCTTATTTTGAAAAGTTGGGTGCAACAGCACTTGGCGTGCGTGCGGACGTCGCCACCCTAGTTCTTCCGAAAATATCGAGACAATGCAAATACAAGTTGCTTGGGTACCAAAATTAAATCATTACTAAATAATGAAACACTGCTTTGCTAATACTTCGACCATGTTATTCGTAATAAACAAATTATTTTACATTCAATTTGTCAACATTGCATTATTATTTACGATATTATTTTTTGTTCGATGTTTCCTTACTTAAATATAAATATCTTACATAAACTGTACTTATTTGTTCTTTCCAACCTTTTTCATAAATGTAGCGTTAATAAGCAAGTATCAGCGACACCAGTCTTGATTGATGTACCCTGTAGTGGGATCCGAAAGGTTGGGGACGTGCGACACTTTACATAGAAGATGCCCAACGGCCCTGAAAACATTCCTTAATGTGATCAATTCCATAAATATAGAACTTTATTCACCTGACCACAATAATAACGATGATTTATTACATAAGTATTATTTAATGTTTGAGTCAAAAGCGACAGCTTTTTCGGTGCTTTCTGAGTAGCTCTTTGAAATGCATGAACTGCAGATAATGTATAGGAGTCCTTGCCAAACGGTTCTATTTTATGTGTAATAATATTTCACGCCGCCTCTTCTGAGTCAAGCAGAGCGATCAAAGCAACTACTAACTCTGCCCAAAATAACTAGCTCTTTCACTATACACGATAACGTTTTCTGTTCATCGTTTTTTTTTTTACCTTAGGGAAAAGTAAATCATCGAAAATCGAAGAAAGCAAATATTGTTTCGGATTTCTATTTTTGTTTTTCCATTTGCATAAAATAAACTGCAACTCGTTTGACTAAACTAAGAAATAAATTTCATAAAACGTTCGCTAGTTTTTTTTTAAAATTATTTAATTTCTTTTCTCCATCGTTAACGCGGGTCAACGTCTTAATTTCTCTGTATTTGTACACATAGCTCCTCGACAGCGCCAAGTTCACAATCGGCCGTTCATCTCCTCCCGCGCCACATATTCACCGACGAGATGTTTCACATGAATTTATCATGATTCTCTTACGATTTTATTGTTTAGCATTTCTCGCTTATTTCTGATTCAATATTTGCATTCTGTCACTCCTTTGCACATCCGCATTGCTCCGAAAGCCATTCACTTTTTTCCACGCCCATTCGGCAGCGGCCCAATGCTCAGTGCGCGGGGCATCGAGCCGTTCGATCATAACATTAGGCAGCGAACGGACGATTTTTTGTGACCTTTTCGATCGATTGCTGTTCGCGTTTACAGCTATGTATTTGCGTTCAGCGCCGACCAATTTGAAATGGATGCCCTCATATTATGCCACTGGGTAACACAAACCAGCTGATCCGTGTTATTTTCACTTTCACTCGAGAGCTGGCATTGTTTACGTAACAGGACCTTGGTGGGCCCAAATTTATCGCCCCTTTATGATTTTATATAATCAAATCATTATTTATTATTAGTTTTTAATAATAATCATCTTTGTATTAACGACTTTCATTAATTTGACATCAAATGGTTTCGATATAATATACAATGTACTGACCTTCGTTACGCAGGACGCATACCAACTGATCTATAAAATAAAATATGCGAAGAAATGAATTGCCATCCCTGTTGAACAGCTAATTTTGTTTTACATGTTTTATTTTATGAATCAGTTAGTGTGTGTACGTGTACGTCAATCCTGACGAAAATACAGTAGTATCGAAGCCAATCGACATTAAACTAATCTATGTGGTTTATGCAAAATTTTCACTATTCTTACATTTTTTATCCACTAAAGAACTGACTCATGTCTCGTACACTTTTCATTAACTTTATTACTTAATGTGTGATAGAATGGAGATATAAGATGTTAGGAAAGAATGTCACATAACGCTCATGTCTAATCATAAAGTTAACTATAAACATTAAAATATATTATTTAACTGCTCGCTCTTATGAGGTTGTCGACTTCTTTCCAGTTTGGCTGAATTATCAAAAACATCTAATGTGTTTAGTTTTTCTTGTTTATGACCGAAATGATCTCCGCCGGCTAATTTCTTCAATCTTTTATAATATAATAGTGTAATAATAAAACTGTCTGATTTTTATAGCGCCATTTTCGTAAAAAAATCGCCTCGAGGGTGCGTTGTCCCATACACTTTACAAGATTCAGAGGCTGTACTTCCGAAATATGAACTCTGACGTTGAATGACATGAAAAGGCCTCGATGTATGTATTTGATTTCACCCGATTGACAATAATAGTATTTGGAAAAACATCATAAAGAGTTCTACTTTCTACTCAATGTGTATGATGATGTATTCTCGGTTGAACCAATCAAAGTCCTGGTTGAGAATGATGGTAGATCAGAATTTATCAAGTTAAGTTTTGTCTAGCCAGGACGTGTAGAAGAGGTAGACGCTACACCGATAGGACAATGTCGTAGCGAACTAAAATAATTATATGAAAATGAAATTAATACAAACATTTGATGACAATTCATTTTTTAAAGAAATATGCTTATATTTAGGACTTCAATTGGAGGGTAGCCACGTTGGACGAATTCTTCTGACTGCCATAACCCATCCTGACGATGATGATTGAGGATACGATTTCTTTTAACGATATGTTTTCAGAAAGCATTAATGATCGTTGTGAGAAGTTCATATCCAACAGTGCAGAGACACAGGTTGATGATGATTTCGTTTTTAAATATTTACTGATGCACTGTTTCTTAGTACCGAATCTGCAGAATTCCACGCTTTGAGATCTGATTAAAAAAGGATCGCTCAGGTGATTTGGTTGTATGGAACGGATGAATGAGGAGAGAATGGTAAGAAATATATATGACGCAAGTGTTGATGGCGCCAGAAATAGAAGACGTAAGATTTGGCACGACCAGATAAACAATATACTGGAAGATGGTCCTGTAAGAAGCCTCAATGATCGACGAGGTTGTATGAATGTGGATGAGGCGAGATGTGTGTGTTAGGTAGGACAGAAGAGTGTGGTGCTCGATCCTCTCTGCCTAACTTCGCGGAGAAACGACGTGATGGTAAATTAGTTAGATAGTTGGGGATCTGCCACAGCAAGTACCAGTTAAGTCTGAATTTTTACGCAACTTAAGTATGAATGATCCGAATGTACATATACGCCATGTGTTGCCAACTTGAACTTAACTATTTTAATAAAACAGAGTCAAAATACACATAAACCCTTTTTCTATTTAATTTGTGCCATTTTGCGATCGCAAGGCGAGCTTACCCAAGAATGAAATAACTTAAGTAAGATAAGATAGCCAATGTTTTGTAATCGGAGTGTGGCGTCTGTGCGGTTGTAAATTTTATAATAGGCGTCTTCATCGCAAGATGGGATATTTTATTACGTCTGATGTAATTTAGCTCCTAGACCCATAAATATGTAGAGCTATTGTGTAAATTCGCCGATCAATTTACCAATTAGTGGATTAAGCAATAATTGTATTCTTTTTAAACGGAGTCATTTAGATCAAGTTCGTTTGACCTTTGCCATATTTTTGGTCCGAAGTACTTGACTAACTATCGTCTCGCAATATTCATAATGTTATGTATGATAATATTTTTTTCTATTGATTATCCTCCGTCACTCCATTGTTATTATATTGTTATATAAACTGTACTATAATTTATTAATAAAGGTCGAACCCACAACAGTGAATGGCTAATAAATATAGCTTTGTAATTATAATCGAAAGAGAAACTGATACGAGAGCACCGGCTTCCAAAACAGTGTTAAGGAATTGGTGGGCCCGTTCACTATGTCACGCGTAGGAAATTTGAAAGAAAACTGTCAATTTCCTTTGAAATAAGCAACTTTGCACATATCTATGACCTTTTTGTCTTGAAGGTACATTTTTCAAATAAAAAACAAGTCCATTTCTATTGTCAGAAATTTGAAAATTGGAAGTCTAAATTTATTGAACGGGCATTTGCGGTGGCGGGCTCAAAACGTGGAACTCTTCGCCTTCCGTCATAAGAAACAGTGCATCGGAGACTTTATTTAAGAATAAACTAAAAATGCACCTTTTCAAAAGGTCATTTCCATAAGTGAAAATAACAATTTTTAATTTTAAAAAACAAACATAATTGTAGGACTATAAACAGATGTGTAAAGCGCCCTTGAGGTGAAAGTTTTTACGAAAATGGCGCTATACAAATTATCCATTATAATTACTTTTTTTTTACAGAATCTGTTCCATGTGTCTCGCGCCCGTCTTAGGACGGGTTTAAAGTTATCATAAATTTTATTTATATCAAATTATGTATGTAATAGTTCTTCACTTCTGTATGTTTTTACACATTGCAATGTAGTATTGTGTAATTTGCACTCCTTTTTAATGTGTATTTTAAAAATTCGTTGTATTTTTAATGATTCACAAATAATATATATTTTAGGATTTTTGTGGGCATTTTTACTATCAGTACTGTTGACATTAAGACGATTAATAAAGTGCTGCAATGATTGATTAATAACCAATAGAAGTGTTCAAGGTCTTTTAAGGCCGACGGATTAATAATGGCAATTTGTAAATTTATAAAACGATTTGTTAAATGAAAGTTAACAACACACTGACGTGTAAACATGAGGTAATTTTTTTTTTTTTTGAATATTATGTATTATTTTTTAACTCCCGAAAGGCAATATTTAAATGGTTTTTTTTTTAAACACTTATAATATATTTTTTTAACACATCGAATAACTGACGATATTCTACTCTAAAATTAATATTGCAATGTATGCAATAGATTAATTATTTATATTATATTATGATCGTATTTAAAACCCGTTAAATGTCAAGAAAAAATATACCTTCAGAACAAAAATAATCTTATTCGTATCTATTTTAAAGGAAATTGATACTTCACTCCGATGTAATATATTAATTTCCTTTTATATTTCCCAGTACAGCAGATCATCAAGATATTATGATAGATTTAAAATAAACTGAACTTAAGATTCCATTAGATATGATGTAAGTATTGTGTATTTTAGGTGTAGAAAAGATTAGGCAGTCAGGAATGGAGAAAGATTATTTTTTTTACCAGTAATAATACATTAAATCCTCTACATGCGAACGTCCGTGTACAATTATTTAAATTTATTTAAATAAGTGCGCAATTGAAAATTGTACCGGACTTTCAAATTAAGCGGCAGCGTGTAAGGTTAGTTGGTGTCTACCGCTTGGCGGCGTGCAGGACCCACGCTTTCAGTAATGTTAACAGTAGTCATGTGCGATCTTTAAAAAGTGTGCGAGTTCTTCAGCGTAGCATTCGTATACGGAGGACTTTCTGTAACTAAAATTATTTATGAGACTTAATAGGATAACGGGATCAGTGTGAAGAAATTAATCATCTTACTTGCATGTTTTTTGTTTTCGGTAGACAGATGAATGTGAATTACCGATTTAATTGCATATTTACGACAGGCACGAAGAAATAATAAGTTTTAGCGAGCGTTAATATTTGACCTTTGAAGATACAAAATGATCATTCTGTCGAGTGTTAATTTTTTTTGGTACACTCAAGCGGGTACTTATCTCAAAAGCTATTCCGATTTATTTATTATGATAATATCAGCAAACAATTCCATTTTAGATTTGCCAATTTTCGAATCCCACCTAATTCGATCATTGAACCGCAAATTGAGTTTGTCTGCAATTTTTAGTGCTACGACTATTCCAACATTTGATATATCCACATTGGATTTCGATAACCTACAGCGGATGTATTTATTACACAATGGATTGTTTTTGTAAACAGAGTCCAATACGTTTACCGTTTTGTTCACGCTATCGCGTGCTCTAATAAAAATCCTGCTGACCTAGTCAGTTCAGCGTTTCGATCGCTCTTTGCTCCATATAACACGCTCGGTATAGCCAGTGACTCATTTCTATTTAATCCTTCGTTTTGCCTCGCTCTTGTCTGCTTGTCTCTCTCTCTCTCTTCTGCGTTTTATCTCTTTCTCCGCGTATCGTGATTCTCTTTACTCCAATTTAGATAGTGTTTTGTTACGAAGCCGCCAGCTGAACCGTGATCTGAGATCGGCTTGTGTAATCAAATAGCAACACACTTCAGTCCTTCAGTGTCACGGCGACATAAATCTCACAAACTTATCGTGTAGAAGGTCGGTATCATCTTATATTATACGTATCAATTTATCAATTTTATATAATATACGTACGATATTATATTATATAAAATTGTCTCGTTGACGAAATATTGTTGTTCCACTATCGGGATTCGAACCTCCGAACCGGGGAAGGTGCATTATCCAACTATGCTACAGCGACATTACTTTTGACGACAAATTTTCGAACCTATATATTAATACATCTTACATTAACCACACCAGGTAAACCAGATAATGGAGGATAGTTCTGTTAGAAGCCTCAACAATCGGCGAGCTTGTATGAGAGAATGTATAAATGTGGATAGGGGGAATATTGGATAGGGGGACTATCTTCTCTGCCTAACCCCGCGGGGAAATAGCGTGATGGTAAGTAAATAAGTAACAGACGTCGATAAAAAAAACCAATAATCAATCGTGAAAGATGCGCGAGAGCTGTCTTCGCAACCGAGGAGCGAGCGAGCTAGCAGGCTTCTGACTTTTCACCGACTTATGTAAATGTGTGTGAGACGTATTGCGTATGCCGTCATCGCTGCGCTACCGTCGCATTTTTTTATTTTTCGCGCCTTTTTTAAAAATTGTTACATGATTGCTATTTTTCTGAAAACGGGACATTTCGGCGTCCCGAAACTGCGCTCGGGAACAACGGTATAGGTTACCTAATTACAGGTGGTTCCGTTCAAAATCAAGACGTATGGTCACGTTAGCTATACGCGAAAGTGCAGCTTTGCGTACAATGCAATAAACAACGTATGATAGTTCGTACCGCATTCAACGCTGTACTGTCCTTGAATATTGATACACGTTTCATCTGTGTGCATGCACCATAAAACGTTTTTTTAACGGTTTTATCACATACTTCTAATAGACATGCTAAAATTTTCTGCTTGTAGCATCAATGAAAATAAATGGCGAGTGTGTCGTACCCTGCAACGCAGTTTAAAGAAGAGGTCAAAGCGATATCAAAATCAGCACAGAACATAATGTATATGATGGCAGTAAATCACAGAATAATACCTTCAGCGTATCACTTTCTTTCTGAAAAATGTAGACTCTTGGGATACGCTTCCCGCTCGCTCTGTTTTACTGCTGTATCTCCATTATGGCAGGCAGCTCGTTGATCTTTACCAGCGATCGCCGAGCTGTCTGTTCGCCTTACAGCATTGAACTCTCGTGGTGTATTTATAATGGAGCAGTAAAGTTTTCTAGTTCAGGCCTTTCCGCCGCGATATTTCCTTATAAGGTCCAGCAGTTCATTCGGAATAACAAACAACCGCCCTGAGCCGAACCCATAAAAGACGGCCGAGATAGCATCGGACAGAGATGGATATAACGCCATTCTCTCATGTCCGTGTGCTAACTTTACCGTTAGTCCGCTATCTTTCGGTTTTGCGTTAGTCTCCCGTTGGTCCAAATCTTACAATCGGTTAAGCTTTCATATGATAATGGACTAACTATAATAGATAGCGAGATCTTTTGACTTATTGATATTCTACGACTGTTTTATTTCTTTGTTCTGTTCCAACAGCTTTTGTTCTGATAGTTTTTTTTACGTGAAATATTATTTTTATTTATTAGTGATGGTAAAAATCGTTATTTTAACGGTTATTGTGATTGTGTTCGATTGTAACGATGACTGATAACTGATTAACGCAATTCTTCAAGTAATGACTGGTACGCTAGAAAGTAAACCCCCGACAGTTAAATCTTAGTTACCAATCATCGTTAGATCTCAGTTACCAATCACAGTCACGTAACGGTTTACCATCACTATTATTTATACCATTAAAAAAATAATTTACACCAAACATAAAAACATTATTTTGTAAACTAAAAATTTAATGATTTAAAAAATATTTATAAATTATACATACATATATGTAGGAATGTAGGTATACCTATAATAAAAATGAACTTATGTAGTATTTTTTTTATAGTAGATACATGTATTCGTATATAGATACCTAGTATGGATTGTCTTTTGTGATTCAATTATTTGATCATACCCATATACAAGTATGTACCGCGTGTGCGTTGTAAGTGAAACTTTTCTGGGTTTTCTCATTTTGTATTTTGATTTTCATCATTTTATTTAATGATATGAAAATGACGCGGGCGAGTTGCGCGCGATTCAAAATCTTCGAACAAGATCAACAATTTTGATTTCTATTTTTCATCATTAATTATTTCTGATCATAGATACTTTAATATTGAGTGTGGGTAAGTTTGTCTGACATTCTCTGTAAGTGGGGTTAAACCAGCATAACCCGCCAGCCCTTGCCAGAAGATTAAGTTTAGTGAACGGTCATTTGCGATGGCAGGCCCAAAAGCGTGGAATTCTTTGTAATAAGGAGCGGTGCATTCAAATTTTTATTTAACATAAATGACAGAAAACGCACCTTTTCACAAAATCGTAGCTAGCATAATATTTTATTATTTTTAATTTATGTGCAAAGCGTCCTTGAAGTGAAATTTTTACGAAAATTATCAAATATTATTATTATTATTATTAATCGATAATACTCTTCCTTGACTTATAAATCAGACACGGCTTTGTTTGACTCAATTGAAATAGACGCAATATTCAATTTAAAAAAAATTCCGGTTGAGATTTAGAGATGGCGTCATTTTTAGATCGACTATCTTTTGTAATACAGAAATCAGAAATACCCTACCGAGACATTTCGGGTAAATTTTTGTGGCGTTAGGAATAATACAATAGATTGAATGGGGAAAAAATGGTCATGGTACGTTATTCCGAGAAGGGATCATTGTTGCGGTCCCGGGGCTGGGACCTGCCCCAGTACAGGGACTGGAAACCTTTTTGAAATTTAAAAAATGTATTAAAATATTGTTAATAATAATCGTTCACAGCGCGCGATTTTTGTTATGTGTGAAAACTGACGTCACGCTGTTCTGTCCTGATCTCTCTTATCTCGTTTGCTTTTACACATTTTCTCATACATGCTTGTTGATTTTCGAATCTTCTAACTGAACTTCAGTGTTCTCAAATATCTGATTGTGCCAGGTTTTTCGAGGACAAGCTCTGCTCTTGTTGCCTTCAACACTCGTCTCATATATTTTGTTCACCATCTTCACTAACACGACACTTTTTTAAATTCTACTGATAGTGATAATGGGGTGCCTGTCGGTTGTTCAGTGTAAAAGGTACTTACATGAAATCAAATGGTGTGTAAAAAATGTTTACAATTAACTTTTTGGCTGGACGAGGGGTGTTTGAAGAATGGCAAAGGTACGCGGCCGCTGAAGTAGCACCGCTCGTTATATGGTGAATGTGTATTACGTTCCTGCAGATTCCACCGTGAGTTCATATCACCATAGGTTTTAAGGAAACACTTGCCGATAGCCGGTTACTTTCTGCTAGCAATATTGTGAGGCCTTTTTTGAATGGTTGCGTGCCACCTTTCAGACCTTCACAAATATCTGAACCAGTGAAATCAAAAGCCCTCTGCGTCCTGGGTTGGTCGTTATGTTAAGCTCTGCTGACCTTACATTGTGCATTTCCCCACAAATATTCCAGACATTTGTATCCTATCGTTTTGATATTTCATAACATTATTAACGTGGACGTTCGTCAGATAGGATGGAAATAATAACCTAGTCATTGGGTGTATGTTATTCTCGTTTTATTGTACCCTGGCAGAAAATTGCTTTCCGTGTATGATTACACGCATAGATAGGCACAGAGAACGGGTAGTTTGATTGGAAACGGAAGGGTTGGCGTCAAGTTAAGGCCGCTGTCATATTTTATATCGACTAACTATATGCGTGACCAACCAAACAATGGAGTCTCTTCAGAAATGTCAGCTGGCCAGAATCGAGTCCTCTGAAGAAAATTGGTTGAGCATTCCCAATATCTGAGGGGGTCACGACTCCCGGTAGTTAATTTTTAATTATATTACACTACAAACGCCAGTACCAATGCTGGTATGCACCGTGTGCTGCCAGCAATAAAAAATGACGTAAACCAAAAAAAAAAACCGACGGTTCATACAATCTGTCAGTCATATAAAACGTCGCGGACATGTGTCACCGCCGGAACGAAACGTTTTGTATTTAAACCGTTCTAAGAGTGTATCTGATTGTGTATTTGTTTGTATTAATTGTACTATAATACATGATATTATATTTACAACATTGAAAAATATATTTTAATAAAATACTGGCCGTGGCCTCATGGAGGCCACCGTTGACCGCTCAGCTGCACAGCCGGTTTCTTTCTGCTAGCGTTTGAATAGGATTCTTAAGATGAATTATTGTCGTTGCTGTTTCACTCGGCGCTAGGTATTGCACGCAGTGCGTGGTTGCTGTACGACTGCATTGTTTCGTTTGAATGAATGTTGAACGATCCGTGTGTTTGAAAAATGATGATTCCATTATCTTCTTCCAGAACACTTTCGGAATGTCGTGTGTCTTTGTGTCCGTTTTCTCATTCATTTTCTAAAGTATCATCGTCATTATCATTTGTTGGTCTGCGTTACATCTGTCACCAGCCAATTTCAAAATTAATCTCTAGATTTGCAACTGCAAACTATAATTCGGATTAACTGTATAAAACTTCGCAAAAGGACCAATTTCTGAGATATGTGTGAGGAATGTACAGCGAACGTCTTGATTTACCGCATGTATGTACAATTGTACTTTCTTTCATTCCTCAAGTATCCTATATGTTTTATAGTACATATTATATCTTTTTTTTTTTTACCTGTTCACTGTTTCAGTGCATTTAATGCCGTATGCATTTAACAATGGGTTAGCTTATTCTAAGGCTTTACATTTTAAAATCTAATTGATTTGTAATTATTGTATATTGTAAATTCATTAGGACAGGGTAATCCCTATATACGGGTTATAACAGACCTACTCCACAATACTTTATGGGTAGATACATGACTAAATTACATGTCTAACATGTTCATATGTGCCCAATATCAACCATCTCAAAAGATATAACCATTTCAAAAAAATCGTAATAATGTGATTATTTCGATTAATTTAAATATTTATTTATTTAAATTATATATTGAATACAAAATATTAAAGCTCATAGAATTTAGAGTATCTAGACTATTTTTTAGTTAGTTGATTTAGGGCCTGAAGCAAAGAAAAAAGCTTAAGCTTAAAACGATTTTGTAATAATTTCATACAGTAATATTTTCCGTAACAGTTCAGAATTTGCACATATTCCTTGAACACGTAATATAGTCAGGTATCCACCCATAAATTATTGTGGACTATGTCTGTTACATCCTGTATAATAAGTTGCCACTAGATCTCAAAGGGTCAAAAGTGATAATGAATTTAAACCAAAAATAACAAAGTGGTTGCTCGATATGGGTAGAAAACAAAATTAAAGTATATTGTCATATATCTACACATTTTTGTCTCTAACTATATTATAGATAAAAGTATTTTTGTATAATTTATGATTTTACTTTAACAATATACAACTTGATAAAACTGTACAGGTAATTGCTTTGGAACATACCTGTCTAGTAAATCAATTATCTTTATTTTAAATGTATTCTTTTTATGGTAATAAAATAAATATGTGATTTATCTAACATAACAAACTGCAGTGATATTGTTCCATTTCAATATTTTACATTACTGTTTTGCCCGTTACATTTTTATGATTTGTACTACTATTATCTTCTAGCATTACTTTAGATCACTAAGCAAACACAAACGGTATCTGATTCAACTCCTCATATTTATGGGCCTGAATCGTTCCTTTTCAAGCCGACTCTGCCTCTATCGTACCTCTCTCTCTCTCTCTCCTTCCCAGGCCTGCGGTCCGTGAATGGGGGTCCTTTTATTCACGGTCGGTAAATACGCTAAAGTATATACTTTTACAAAAGCCCACCTGTAATTCACCTGCGTGGCTCGCAACAGGTGCTTTTCTTTGCCCGAGTTTAAAAGGCCGACCGGTAGCGGTGAGGATTGCGTCGAGCGTCCGGCACTTGGTAGCAAGATAAGTAGTCATAACGATACTATTGCGAATCACCGGGGATGAATGATGTTTCACTCTTTACATATTATTCAATTTGTCTCATCCT
Source organism: Eubasilissa splendida (assembly GCA_031772225.1). Lineage (NCBI taxonomy): Eukaryota > Metazoa > Arthropoda > Insecta > Trichoptera > Phryganeidae > Eubasilissa > Eubasilissa splendida. Next base: position 5,101,916 of record CM062857.1, read on the forward strand.
TTTTTTTTTTTGTATCTCGTGTATTATACTTAATGTTTGGAATATGTTTAGTGTTTGGCACGGTTCACTTTATGCTGCTGACAGTTGTTCTTTTGTACCTTTAGTAGTGCCCATTATGCAATTACAGGTTTTCTTAATTGAAGATTATTACTGCTCCTTACTTCAACGTCAACAATTTTGTATTCAAGCATGGCCCATACAGATCTCTTTTACAATATTCTTCTATTTACTTTTGTATTTTAGTTTCGCTTTTATATTTATTCATTCACTTTCAATGTTTTCTTCTATACACACCGTTGCTGTTGATGTTCATATTTTATTCATCAGGATGTCCGAGATTTATGTTTACTTATACCGTACTAGCCCGAATATAACGAGGCCTCGTATATAACGCGACCTATATATTTGGCGCAGGAATGAAAGGAAAAAGTCAAATATGAAACAAAAATTAATTAGGTAAACTGTATTATAAAATATATTATATTTTTATTCAGACATGCTTGAATTATCATCGATGTCGCTATTCGATGCATCATTTATGGCATCTTCCTCTTCCCATAAAATGTCATCCTCGCTCTCATTCAGATTGTTGGAAATGCAACATTGCAAATAGACGTCACTATTCTTCTGCCAGGCAAAATTTTGTCCTTTAAGGAGGAGAGTGTGCAACTTAGCAAAATTTGTATCGGAAGACATTCGATAGGGGGTTGCCTATGTTTCGCGTAGGTAACCTAAAAAGTAACTATGCTAATTTAGTTAAGTTCGATCAAAAAGGTTATAGTTTTATAAATATGTTTTTTTAGCATATTAATTGTTTATATGAAATAATCTAATATTGTTTTTTTTGTTTGTTTCAGGTAATATTATTTGGTCCAATTTCGCGATTCTTCGTCGAACTTCACCTGAGTTGGTATGTGAAAAGTAGATTAGTTAGTGACCATCTTGACTACAGTCAGTTCTAGCGAGAAAATTGGTACTATCCTCGTAAATTATAATGAAAAAAATAATTTATGAAATGATTCAATTATGATTCTATATTTTATTTTATTGTCTCTGTGTTAGTTATAGCATTGCTAATTATCTTTTATGTATTTCTTGCATCGATGGAATAAATAGAGGTATAACTTGATTACTATTATCTTAAAACCCGCGTCACTCAATCACGGAATTATCCGGTCAATTGATTGCTTAGATAAATCACTATTATTTATCCTTTTCATTAGATCAAAGAAAAATCTCCGTCCAGCAATTTATTTGATTGCATATTATGTAGGTACATTTAATAAAGATGACTTATGCCTTGTACTTACGGCATACATATACATAAATGGTTGAAAATCTTACTTTATCATCCATGTCTGAAATGCGATGCATCTCTAACCGGAATGTGTATCTGTTACAGTAAACGTGTACACCATTGACCGGTCAACATACACACATACTAGTTTGATAAATAAATCACATGCAATTAAATTTACTAATAGAGACGTAGATTTTGCATACTTATTTTAGTAATAATAACATGAGCAGAAATGCATCGATATAAATGGACACTTGCTAGTAATAGATGTGCACACCTATAAATTTGATATGTCACGACTGTTTATGAATTTTAAATTAAGTAAAGAGCAATTAAATTAAGGAGCAAAGATTCAGATTAGGTTAGGTTACACTATTCCGGTTAATAACGCCTAGAATTTTATAGGGTCTTTTCATAATATAAAATTATTTAATCGTAATATTAAATTAAGAATATTTAATTTGTTTTTATTTTCCAAAATTTTTAGTAATTAATGCACAGCTTTTTTCTTGTATGTAGTGCACGCCCCTGTCCCATCACAACCAGACTCAAAGAGATCACTGTTCCGTTCATCGTTTCGCCAATATTTGACCTCGAGGTCATGCGGATCCCATCCAGCCAATAGAGTCGCGATCTACCGATATTTTATTGATGTTTAATTTACTAATTTTTATTTACAATCGTTAGAATAATCTAGAATAACTTTAATTTTAATTTTATCATCCCTTTGATTAAAGTTTTATAGCCAACGATTAAATGCTCAATTGACAGCCTTGCCGTACAGCGGAGGTATTGTGGAATTCTGATTCCACGAGGTGACGAAATGGCCACAAATGAGTGTTTCTCGGTAGTCGATCGGTCACGGTATCTGATTGATCGTGAAATCTCTAATGGTCGTCCATGGGTTCAAACAAAAGCTGGGCTGCAGCATTAGTATTCCATGATCAAACAGTCGTTTAGTTGAAAAATGCTCGTTCACGAGTGTTTCCCACAGTACTTTATATCATCATCGCGGCGTTACCGTAATAAGAAAAGAAAAAAATTACCATCGTGCATGGCGTTTAAGCTGTTTGTACGTACTTCCCTTCATTGTTCTACTTATTCGAATAATTTACGAGTACTTTATATAGGTTGAATATTTTAAAAAAATGCATTATATGTGCTCATTATTATGAAAGTGGTCTAAGTCAAGAAATTGGAAAAAAAATGAGTTTATCAATTATTTCACGTCACATTGTTTTAAATGAATATATAATATGATGCAAATTATAACAATTGTGAAAAATTTGAAGCGTTACATGCAGTGTATTGTTACGACGTTCAACGGTATTCCGCTAGTGTTTATTTTGAAAAACCGTAAATTTTTTTATTTTCTTATAATGGTGGTATGTATGGTGACTGACCTTATATTTCTATATAGAATCATCAATGGTATGATAAGACTGCCTCCGCATTGTTGGTCTGTTTGACTTTCACGCACGATTGAGGTCATCGAGACACAATTCATTGTTCTATAACAGAGGTAATGTTAAGAACAAATGCATTAGCTAACTCCGCAGTCCCCAGATTGCATTCTTTGGGGTAGTCTTTGGGTTGCCGGAGGTAGTCGACATTTTTGCTGATAGTTTAACTGTTTATAGGACTAAATTGTTTCTAAAAAAAATGGTGTCAATTCAATGTTGACGGATAAAGTGTTTTACTGATTGTCTAATCTCAAGTGTGTTGGCAAGTCATGTTTTTTATAATAATAATAATGGATAATTTGTATAGCGCCATTTTCGTAAAATATTTCCCTCCAAGAGCGCTTTACACATAAACTGTTTATAGTTCTACAATTATGTTTGTTTTTTAAAATTAAAAATCGTTATTTTCACTTATGGAAATGATTTTTTGAAAAGGTGCGTTTTTAGTTTCTTCTTAAATAAAGTCTCTGATGCATTGTTTCTTATGACGGAAAGCAAAGAGTTCCACGTTTTGGGCCCGCCACCGCAAATGCCCGTTCACTAAATTTAGACTTCTGGCAACGGTTGGTCGGTTCTAAAACCCTTCCTGCAGCTGAAGTACGTACTAAGTTTTATGTAATACTTGTCGACTAGTTGTGCGTAATTCGCAAACTATGACACTTTTTCCAGCTTTCTACGAACTGTATTTTTGTATACTTTTTATTTTGTTTTATTCATTTTACATAATTAAACTTTTTTTTAAAAATAATTTTAATTATCAAAAACATGCATATAATATAGTTAAATTTGTATCTTTGTATTGCGCTTCTGATGTGATTTTAGATTATATATTTTAAGAAAATGTTTATGCCTGAATAGGGCAGGGCGTGTACAACAAATAAGCTACGTGCAAAATGTATAGGTCGAAATAAATTATAAATCTAGTAGACTAAATAAATTTAGAAACATTGTGTTGTGTAATATAAAAATATGTTTTAATCAATTCAAACGCAAACCTTTAAATATCTCGAAACGAAAGAAACATGACTTGGACCACTCTCATAATAATGGGCACATGTGTCGAGCAGTTTTGTACACAGAGACCATAACTCTCGACATTTTAAGAATATTTCAGTTTAATAATCAAAAATGAACCGCAAGGATGTTGCGTCGTGTATCCCTAATGCGGTGTCCGATAAAAACATTGTTAATAAGTTAGTGAGAGGTAAGTATGTATCAAAAAAATTGAGTTGTCAAATTGTTACTTACTTACCATCACGCCGTTTCTCCGCGGGGGTAGGCAGAGAAGACAAAGCGCCTCACTCCTTTGTCCTGACACACAATACTCGCCTCATCCACATTCACACATCTTCTCATACAAGCTCGCCGATTGTTGATGCTTCTAACAGAACCATCCTCCATTATCTGGTTTACCTGGTTGTGCCAAGACCGTTCCGCGGACGTCCTCTATTTCTGGTTCCATCAACACTTGCGTCATATATCTTTCTTACCATTCTCTCCTCATTCATCCGTTCCATATGACCAAACCACCTAAGTTATCCTTTCTTAATCTTACTCACTATACTAACGTCAGCTTTACACTCTTTCCTTGTTTATCTTCATTATTATTTAAAATAGTTCGATTGCAGCTTTCAATGGAACGTGCTTCCAAAATGAAATTCCCCACGAAAATGTTAATAATTACAGTTCATTTTATTACTGGTAGGATAAAACACGATAATTATAATTTTTAATAGATTAAATAGTCATGTTCTTAAGCGTGTTCTTCGTCATCGCCACATCTGTACACGCGTGTCTTCCGCAGAAACTTGATTTTTAAAATGTTCATGTGACCACCTGCTGATAATTGTTTTCAAGCCAACTTTTTATTGTTGGAAAATTCATTTCTTCAATTTGTTTGGCTAACAAAAAGACTGTAAACATATTTTTCCGGCGCTAGTTTGCACGATGTCCGCTGAAAGCTTAATACTATCTAATACACACAGCGATCCTCCCGGCCGCCGAGAAGATATATATTTATAAACCGCAATTATACCACTGACCGATTTAACTTTGCTAGTCTTGTTTCTAAGTGGTGTAATGTTGTAAGTCTGTCATACTCAAGGGCCGAAATATGCGTAATAAATTATTTTGTGTCTGCGAGAAAAGCGTCCACTTAGAATAATTGCACAATCAGAGAGATCTTTATTGCTTAGGTTTATTAAATTTTGTCAATGAAACATTGTAATGAAGAAGGCTGTTTATCATCATTATCAAAAGCCCGACAACACGGGGTGGGTCATAGCTACTGACGAAATTCGCCTCCTGCGTGGTTCCCGTCCAACGTGTTTTCCTCTTGTTAGTGAACTCTGCTAGGTAAGACAATGCAGTTAAATATTTTGGTTAATTTTACATGCTTTATTTCTTTTTAATGATACTAAATCATTTTATAATAAATGATGACCATTACTATTTAAACATCTTAAATACTCTGTTAATATGTCGACCTGTTTTACCAATACAGAAAGCAGTACAATCTTTACAGCTAAGTTTATAAACACTGGAATTATTAAATGTGTCTTCTAATATTAAGAATATTCCTTCAAGATCGAAAGGGCTACGCGTAAATATTTATTTATGATTGAATATTTTAGAATTACAATATGAACAACTGCGGCTCTGCACTGCACCATACAGCAATAAGCATCCGAAAGCTGAAAATATCCTCGAGATTCTAGAACACCCGTTTCCATGACTGTTCTTCCCGGTCACAAATCATCCTTCCACCGGGCTGGATGCCGGTTGCCGGTTGCAACACAAAAATCTCAAGATGTGTTGAACTGATTATTATTCTATCAAATTTATTCATACTGTTCAGTTTCATCTATTTATAGGTACCCCTAATAGGAGATCTGGCTTATTCAGATGAATCATTTCATACATATGGTCTTGCTCACGACAGAGTGACTCATTTTTTATTGCGAAAATGACAAGCGATCCAATTAAAACCAAGCAAAAAATCAGTAACAAATCATATAATGTTGTCGTATGTATTTCATTATTATTTTACATTTAAACCTACGTATTTGTACTTGTAATTCATCACTCTTTCTCTTTCATGCATAAATCAAGATCGAGTTAATGTTTTCGTATTTACAAAAATAGGCAAACGCGTGGGGTCCTCGCTTCAGTGTTCCACCCATGCTCTCCCATATCCAATTAAATTGATTTAACGAATAGTCAAATTGTACCGGTAATCGTGTTCCGAAATGATCATCGCCTACACGGCACGCCCACTTGCAAGTGCTCGATTACAAAACTGCCATTTTTCTTTGTTGCAATACCGATATCTCTTCTTGTGTACAGGTGACGCGCGTGTGTCGCTTCCTGCTCCCCTTCACGGGCTCAATGGAGGCTGTTAATCAATCTATAGAAGTGTTGTGATGCCCGTGTCAATATTGCATCGCATTCTTGACGGTTTTAGAATATCACACATAGCGTTACTTTGTATATATTATATTAGACGCCTTATTGAATACGGTAACTCCGTCGTCCATGATAATCCCTTTCTAGTACAACTTTGCCATTTTTGGTAAATTCGTGTCAATTAATTGTCGTTTTCCTCGCATACTCCTTAATTGAACAAACATGATCTCTTTTGATGCTACTAAATCTTTTGTTCATGTCGCTTTCATCACAGTAAGTTATGTTGCTAATAACGAATCTTTGAAGTACGACGAGCTGTATTGCCACTAGAAGTTACATCGTTTGAACTGGAAACTCATTGCCTGAGAGAGGAAAAATTCTGCGAGATATTTTCCGATTTGAAAATTTTTATTATTATTATTTTTTTATTTATTTACACCCAATCCCAAATCGTTTTGAGAGTTGTTTACCCTCGTTTTGATTCGTCATAATTACATATATTTTTTTATTTATTTTATTACATTCAGTCATATCATCATAACACCATCATAGGTTGGCTCCGGTATCGTCGTACCAGAACCATACCAGTAGAATATGAGAGGCTTGTTGCCACATTAATTTCAAAAGGCAACCAGAAAGAAGCTATAGAAATCACACACCCCCAAAAGGGGAGGGTAGACGTCACATTTATGTGTTTCAGTCGGAGAACTCGGTCACAGTCCGGCAGAAATTCACCCTGTCCAGGTCGCAAGAGTGCGAGGGAGAGCCAGTGGAATGCTCCGTTAGGTCTCTCTAGCCACTGCTCTTCCAGGCATCGCCCATCCCAGCAACCCCCAGCGGGAGACCCTAATAAATACCCGGAAATGTCCGAGGTTCCTTTAATTTCTTAATTAATTTAATAAATAATAATATCACGGTTATATTTTAACATACCACGTACATTTAGCAACATAACAGTTCAAACGAAGATATGTAGTAAGATACCGTGTGGCGCCACTGAGATATTAGTATTACGTTTGGTTTTGTACGTGTCACAGAGTTTTTATGTAAAATTACGTGAAACATGTGTGCAGCTTAGATATTTCTAAATTCTTCCGCTAGATGGTTCTAGTTACCATTTACGAAATTTGTATTTACTTCTAAAAATTTGTAGTTATGTGTACAGTTTTTTTAATGTTATATTATATATTATTTGTTGGTGAGTTTTTTCTTGGTGCAATACTAATTTAATGTATTAATTAGTAAGATATACATATAAAATCAATTTCAACGAAAAATATTGTTTTTGCTACCGGGATTCGAACCTGGATCTCTTCCAATCCGGGGAACGTGCATTAACCGATTATGCTACAGGATACAGTACTTTGACGACAAATTTTCGAACCTATATGTTACATTTTTCAAATTAATACATCTGTCGTTTCATTATTTGAAAGCCATCTACTTTATTTTTACGGAATATCAAATGCCTTTGAGTAAACCGACTGCAGACGCCAGAATTAACTATTCATTTTTATTAAATTTTGGACACATTGATACAACTTATATATTATTAAGGAGAACATATTCTTATTGTGAAGTTGTAATTATTCAGAACATGGGTCTGTGATATTTTAAATAATTAGAAATATGTACATATGAAATCAATTTTATTGAAAAATATTGTTGTTGTTACCGCGATTCGAACCTGGATCTCTTAACCGATTAATGCACGTTCCCCGGATTGAAAGATATCCAGGTTCGAATCCCGGTAGCAAAAACAATATTTTTCGATAATATTTATTTTATATCTATATCTTTCTAATTAATACATTTAATTAGTATTTAAAATATGACAATACAAAATGTATGCATTGCTAATATTTTAAGAATTTATCATTCATGTTGTTTTAAGATATATTCATTATAATCATGCCATTCGGGAATTCTGTTTAAAATATAAGATTTTATTAATTTTTTGAAGCAGTCTTTATAAAGCCAGATATCATTAAAATGATTAAACTCTTGTTATTTATTTTACTTTTAGTACAATTCCCCACGAAAACTACTTTCAAGGAGAACGGTCCGTTTGTAGAGTTGCTATCTAGAGTCTCATTCTTTCGCGCTCATTTATCATTCGTCATTATCATTAGCCGTGTGTAAAAATAAATAATGTAATCTAATCAGACGTCTAGAGTTGCTTTATTAGATCTGCAGTCCATATGCGCGCTCGCGGCCGTTGCATTCTAACGACATGTCCTCTTCTCCTTTTGTGTACACGTATACATTAGCATGCAAACGATTTGGCCATGATGCGTTTCGCTTAAACTTAACGTCAACCGTAATCGCCACCACTCGTCCATTAATAATAATAATCAAATTGGCGGCATCCAATCACTGCCCGAGACGCCAAAGTGGAACGTTGTGGACTATTTCAAAAACTGGCGCGCTTTTACTCAGCCGGCTTTCCAGAAAAGGCCGCCGTCCGTGTTGGAACAGCCCCATTGCAATAAACGAAAAAACCGGTATCGTGAATAATTAAGGTCAAACCTTAAAAAAAAAAAAAGGATTTTACCAAAGAATCCAAACTGCGCCGCGTAAACCTTATCGTCAATATAAATTAATTTAACCTGACGCCAAAGGTCAGTTGCTGTTGCGTATCACCCGATCGCTTTATACTCGCATTTATCCTTGAATGAATTTTAGTAATTAAACATCATTCATTTGTCCGAATCAGAGATGCGATTACAGTGGAACCTCGGTTTACGAACTCAATTCGTTCCGCAAAACTATTCGAATACCGAATTATTCCAGTAAGAATCATTGTAAAATGTATTAATCTGTTTAAGACCCCAAGAAAATTGTCCTTTATATTTCGTATTCTTTCTACTTCTCGGTTAAAATCCTATAAAAGCATGGTTTTAACTTAAAAAGAAAATGAAATTAATAAAACGAAAAGAATAAACGTAAAAACAAACTTTATTTGAACTTATCTTATGAAATATGTAGTAAAGTGTTATTGTTTAGAAGGGGACTCCTTTCATGAAAACATCAGGTTTGTCTCACCAACAACCTATCCAACGATATATGTTTCTTCTTCCTTTTTTAATGTTGAGGAAATGAGACATGATAGTTAATTTGATAAAGTTTTATCATGATTTATGGTTTTGCGCATGCGCGGAGATCTCAGTCTATGGAGCACGTGACTGCCTGCCTGTACGTGAACCGAAATTCTGTTCGCAAACTGAAACGTTTCGTCAGGATTTTTGTTCGTAAACCGAATTGTTCGTAAACCGATTCGTTCGTAAACCAAGGTTTCACTCTATTTACATTATAATTCTATGTTGGTTGTTATTGTGCATAATCCAAGACCCAAACTTTTTGCACCATGTATTTAAATTTTTACGACTGCTCGAAGGTCGTCTCCATGTGTGTGCTCCTCGTTTCTCAAGACCTCGTCAGCACGTCCAGCACCAAGACGGATTCCCTTATTTGAAAGAGGAAGTGGTTTTGACCGTACTAGATCGTACCATCTATATTATAATGCGCTAAAATTTATATGTATGCGTGTTGACACTTTCCTACTTCCACGTACCATAGCGAAATTAGCAAAGCGTCCGTGGAGGGTAAATCACCGATGCAAGTGTTCTACATATTGTGAATATAAAAAATACTAGGCGCAGGCCATTTATATAAATTACATATTACGTGCCGAATTTGCGTCTAAAATCACGAAATCATTGAAATATCCATCTTCTTGATGGTTTTGTTCGCTTTAAAAATTCTATGTCTATCGTCAAATGTAGCACCGTAGTAAAAAATATTTTTGGCAATTTTTGGACAATTCGGATATTAATACTATATTTGATTTTGTTAATAATTTTTTTTTTTATCAATAATAAGAAAATACTTTGTTTATTCCACTGTTTATTGATATATCAACATGTTTCAAGACCAATGGTCTCTTCTTAAGGATACAATGTGTACTGAAATTAAAAATGCAAGCATAGACAAAAAACAAAACTATAAATATAAGTGATGGCTAACTAAGTAGGAACTATTGTGAAAACAAATTTAAAAGGTGACTATTTGCAAAAAGGGTTTGGTTATTTATAATGTATAATTTGCTATTAACACTTTCTTATTTCTAAAATTTCTAAGTTATCTAACTGCAAACCTTAGGTATCTAAAATTTCTAAACCCTTATTAATGTCAAAAGAGTGGTTTGTTTCCACAAGATGATTGGAAAAATTCAGAATATATATTGCGTAAGATTAACGTTTCAGGTAACAATAATATATGTATAACAAAAGACGACCCAATTGCCGAAATTGATATAAACGTATTTATAACTGATTTTATAGTTAAAATCTAAAATCTACAAACATGTTATCATAAGTTATCCATATTTTTTTAATACGCCTCCCTCTGTTTTCGTCAATTGCACATTGTTCGTTTCTGAACCTTCCTATCGACTACATTTATTCTAGAACTTCACTAGTGTATCCAAAGACAGCAGATCTGAATAATAAAAGATCTATTCTACGTTCGTACATATTTGTATAATTCCTTCGTCAATTCAATTGTAATTTTGTTCTCGTGTGTTGATATTTAGGTTAAATAATATGTTCTGCCACCTGTGGGCCACAGTTGGTCTCGGCGCGTCTCAATCTCACGACTGAAATAATTTTATATCGCTTTGCTTACTCGCGGTTTGCATCGTAAGTAGGTTCGCAACTGCTTTGCATTTTTGATGCTCGGCACGCGCCTCGTAGTTGACGCAACGCTCGCGCAACAATGAATGATAGGAGAACTAATGTACCTGTTTAAATGTACATATTTTGAACCATCTTACTGACAAGTGCAATAATTTTTTACTAGCAGCAAAAAATGTATGCTTTAACAGTGTATCTTGTATTGCTCTCCCTGGAATTGTAGTGTTCTTAGGTATTAATTTTGATATATATATATACATAGCACATATATTCATATATTGACAAATGGATATATATTTGTCAATTTGACAGTGCTACCATAGATAAGAAAAGAAACCATAGAGTGCGACGCGATATGATCATGATACATAGATGAGATGATAGGATGCTTTTATTATTTCTGACGGGATGACAGATGCTCAATATATTTGCCAACCGTAATACGATTTCGCTCATTTTAAATTAGATATATATTTATGTACTGTTATTGAATGTATAAAAGAGAAAACATTTAAGTAAACTTAACATAAAGATATTAAAAACACGTTCGTTTTTAGTGTACTCGCGCAAGACCCAAAGACCTGCTGTTTTACTAAGCATTTTACAGCTACAAATGACACTACGTCCGAAGCCGCCACATCCAGAAAGTCATCGATAATAGACGGGGAAGTGCAATATTATTATGCATGTTACTTTTATGCCCGATTGCGGACTGACGTAATTATATCGACAGAATAATTTTAATTCTTGTATTCTCCGTACAGATTATCGCACCGCGTCGCTTATATATGTATTTAAAGTTTGTGCCAAGATTTCAGAATATAAATTCTCTAAAGTCACATACTTTGCCTTCAGTGTGCGGTTTCTTGCCAAGATAAATTTCATGCATTCCTCATTGCAGCTCTGAAATTGTATATACATAATTAATATATGATAATATAATTCATTTATAAGAAGAACTAGGTACCACCAGATAAAAGTATAAAAATAATTAAAAGACGGTGGTAAGAATTAATTTAAAATGAAATTATTCAATATTGAAGAAATAAAAAAAAAATATTGAGAATGACCAATACAATTGAAATATGAATTAAATATATTAATTAGAAACATATACATATAAAATCAATTTTATCGAAAAGTATTGTTGTTGCGCCACCAGGATTCGAACCTGGATCTCTTTCCAAACCGGGGAAGGTGCATTATCCAACTATGCTACGGCGACGTTATTTTTAGCGACAAATTTTCTAACCTATATGTTACCTTTTTGATATTAATACATTTAATCGTTCCATTATTTGAAAGAGCCATCTACCTTATTTTTACGGAACCTCAAATACCTTTGAGTAATCTGATAGCAGACGCCAGAATTATCAATTCATTAAATAAAATAATAATTTGTTCTCCTAATAATAAAATTGATCACAACACTTTGCAATACAGGCATTGGTGAAGAATACATAATAAATTTACCTCAGCTAACATATTTGGAAACGAAGATGTTTTTGATAATTGTATAAATGAAAACAAATAATTTTATTATGGAGAACACATTATTTTTTGTGAATTTGCAGTTTTTTCAGAACAATATTTTTTTGGAATATGAGATGTATCAATTTGAAAGCACTTTATTTATTTATTCTGTTCATGTTCTTAATATACGTAGATATTATACATTATAAACATTCTTGTAAAAATATACAGAAAAGGCGAACAAGCTTCATAATGTAAGAGATGTTCACTGTATCCTTAACTAGACCGAAGGCTGTACTAAACGAGACATGTTCATCCGTTGTCTATCGTACAAATATGAAAACCATTATTATTATATATTAGTTCGAAAATTTGTTGTCAATTTACTATGTTGGTGTGGTGTAATCGGTTAACGCATTTCCCTGGATAGGAAAGGATCCAGTTTCGAATCCCGGTAACAATAAATTGCTGTATATCTTTCTAATTGATACATTTAATTTGTATTAAAATAATTTTACTTTACATTAGTTAAAAATAGCCTTTTCCATGTTTTCATTCTTTTCGTTAGTTTTTATAAATAAAATTATAATAGGTATATTTTGTGTGCCCTAAATTTACTAGGTTATTTATAATTGTGTAATTAATCAATAATTATAAAATTTTAAACTATCAGCGTTAACGAGTACCTAATCATCTAACTAATCAAATTCTGATAGAAATATATTTTCCATCGAGACATTTCACTATCGTTTACATTTGTAAATTTAAAATTCTGCCAATGCCATTTTAAATACACCACCAATGATCTCACCAACCCAGAAATCTCCCACCAACGCAAGCCGAGCCGAAACTTTCCCATCGGGTTTGCAACCTAACCCAACCGCTGTGTACCTATTAGATAAAAATAAACAAAATTCGGTCGGCGTTTTCGTAGCTCCGAGGTCTTTTTAAATATGCTTGTGTTTATTGTATTGGTTTCCTTTCGTTTGCACCGATTCACAAGTTTGACCGGTTTTTGTATGGCTAAATTTGATTGTGAAATATTACGGTGTAAGACAAGTGTATGCTTATCTTTCACTATGTTTTTGTATAGTTTACGCTGAGATTTTTTTAAAAATTTTTTTTGCAAATGTAAAATATGAGATGTAGGCTTTTAATAGTTCATTCACGTAAGATCAGTCATTGACAAAACATCGTGACGGGATACGACGTGAGCCATTCGCGAAGTGCCTAGTGGGATTTCTTTTGTCTCTGTTATTTTTCTCATTAAATAAATCGTGACCTTGTTGGGGGGGACTAGTTTTAATTGTGCGATGAACTCTTTTTAGTGAAATTTCGACTAACGACTTTTGCGCGCATATGCTCGCTCATTTGTTCTCACCGTCAGTACAGTGTTGTCGTTTAAATTTTTTGTTAGTAATTAAATCTACTCTTTCTTTGATAAAAATGTGGCAACAAACTTAATTGTTGACTATTCGGTACCTATATATAATATTAATACTTTTAAAGTACAACAAACTATAAATAATTTATGTGATGGTCCAATAGATTCATTATAAAGGTTTTTGAACGATAGTCTAACATGTTAGCAAAGCGGAAAATGGAGTCTTCAGGTTCTACAGGATCTTAAATGATATTAGAACTATTACCATCAATATATTGTATAAATTTATTTAAAGAGGATTCTCAGGAGAATTTTTAGAACCCTCAAAGGAAATTGAGTGTGGCATAGGCGTTACATTTAAGAACTTTGCGCCCTGTATGATGAACAGAAGGTCACAAAATTAGTAAAATTAGAGAGGCTTCGATGGCTAGGCCGTATAAAACAATTGAATGATGTACAACCACCGAAATAGGTGCTCAAAAAATCTGAATAGAGAGACCCAAAATGAGATAAGACAATGTAAGTAGAGGCCTAAATATTATTAGCGTCAGCAATTGGCGGGAAGCGGCCCAGTGCAGAGAACCTCGGAGGTGTCTTCATGAGGTCATGACCCGTACCAGATTGTAGAGCCAGTGATGATAATTGTATTATATATTTAAATGATTTAAAAACATTATTTTTTGTTTCCAATTTTTTAAATATATACATGTATATATATATGTAGGTACTTCTACTGAATTATACTTACTGTGTTATATTATTTTGTACGAGCTGCACATGTTTATATCGGTAATTTATAGGTCCATAAGGGCATATATATATAATATAAATAAAATAAACATACCTATAATTTCGTGATCTATTCTGCTTTGAATTCCATAATTATATGAGTATAATACGTTAGTATTTATAAAATACATATTTTTACAAATATATAAACATTTTTCAATTGAACAATTGGTGCCGTTTGCCGCGAGACCAAATTCAAAAGCATTCACAATCAACTAATTACAACCACTACGGGAAGTGCAATACTCTGATTACAGTCACGGCTGCAACCCAGCGAGCTCGCTTCGTTGCACCGCTGCTATTATTATTATTATTATTATTATTATTATATCGATTTGCTAGCTGACACCGCAAAGTCGGAACTCTGAATGAAAGCTAGATTCATTCGGGCCCCTACCAGCCACCAGCCAGCTACCAGTCGGAGTTGGACATTGTGTGCCTCCATTGGGCGATCGCTCCCCCGCATACAAATGTATCGTTTTTTTGCATAATAACGCTTCCAATGAGCTTCTGATATATGCGCGCTACGGCGACTTGCCGCTTTTGTGGCAAATATGGTTTGTTGTTTCGGTTTTGTGCATTTTTCAAATGTGCTGAACACGTTCTTAATAAATTATTTCACGTCCGCCGTGGAACTAGGTTATTGTGCCATATTTTGTGTTTGTTTTTCTGTCGGAAAGTTTTAGAATATATTCGTCATATCGTATTTTATAAACCGTCGTGAAAATAGCCTGTCTCCTTGTGTTTATTTTGTTGATTTATTCTTAATCTAGTACATGCATAAATATATTATATTATATACGGTTGTACCGTAATTTTTTTTTGAGGCAACACCGTGACAATGGCAGTCGTTACCATGCCGAAATATCACGTGGTTTCCTCAAGGAAACTATTTAGGTACATAAAACGCGATCTAACCTAGAAGAGGTGCCAGTTCCATAAACTAGTGCTCGTATATATTTACTATAACTTATTTGCACACGTTGATTAGTTTTATTTTTAATCTATGTAATTTCTCATTCTTTCTTTTATATCATCTGGCATTTCATTGGCCTACCAATGTTTCAGCTGGATAGATTACAATCTATTCTAAATGCGGCTGCACTGATAATATATGGAGTTTACAAATTCTCTCATATAACATCCCTTTTACATCAGCTACATTGGCTCCGATTCCTTGAAAGAGTTGAATTTAAATTGTGCTGGTTGATGTACAAGGCGACACACAACATGGCGCCTCTATATCTTCAAGAAATCTGTATCCCAGACAATTTGAATGGTAGACGTCAAATTCTCAGGTCAGCTTCTACTTTAGCTGCAGGAAGGGTTGTAGAACCGATCAGCCGTTGCCAGAAGTCTAAATTTAGTGAACGGGGCATTCGCAGTGGCAGGCCCAAAAGCGTGGAACTCTTTGCCCTCCGTTATTAGAAACAGTGCATCAGAGACTGTATTTAAGAAGAAACTAAAAACGCACTTTTTCAAAAAATCATTTCCATAAGTGAAAATAACGATTTTTTAATTTTAAAAAAGATAGATAATTGTAGAGCTATAAACAGTTTATGTGTAAAGCGCCTTTGAGGTGAAAGTTTTTACGAAAATGGCGCTATACAAATTATCCATTATTATTATTATTATTTCATTGCAAATCATCATTGCACTATACATCGTGATTATGTCGCACGTTTTTCGGTATGTATTTCTACTGTAAAGAACATTTCGTTTCACCTTTCCTCTGCTCCTTACCTTTTTTGTACTACTTTCTACCTCCTCCAAACACGAGCTTGTTGTATTCTGTACTTCTTTTAACTTAATTAATATAAATATAATATTATTATATTTTATGTGTCACGAAAAGCTGCACTAAATGCTCGCCGATTCTAAGATTATATGTAGCTCTATATTATTATTTTAAGTATATATTTTATTACGTATATTTTGCCTCTCTGGGTCAATATGTCACAGCCGAGTGAACAAATCCAAATGCGAGAATGCTACGCTAACCGTTATAAATTAATATCAAATAGAACGTGTTTCGTGTCAATACCGGATTTGAATCCGCTATCAACAAACAAACAGAGGCCACCAAACAATTTAGCAATATCCAGTTACGTATTCGAGAAGAAGAAATGTTAAACAACATATTAAATAATGGTAGATTTGCCTGTTTTGGAACAAGTACATATAAGAGTTTATGCACTTAAAAAGTACGCATTGACAGGAACAAAAGGCTAAGGAATTTAAAGTACATATAATAGTTGCTAATGGAAACTTGTCAGTCCATACAGGACTAACGGTGCATAATGGAGTCCTGGTACCAACATTTATATTTACTTATATGAAAATGGTTTCACTTCACGCTTATTTTAACTTATTTGTATTTATAACTTAACTTATAAACGATGCCTGTCTAAACACATTTTTTCTAGTGAAACAGGCATAATAAAAAAAATGTTTTAATTGATTTTGTATATTATAGATAAATAAACTGAAGTCTGGAGATGAACCTATGATGGAGTAAGGATTTAATCAATTTGTGTTGCAAATCTTAACTTAGTCTAGTGAATATAATTTTTTTAAATGCCCTCTTAAGCAGTTTGATCATGGGTCACGAATGAACAGGGAGAGGATGGTATCAAAGCTATATGATGCGAGTGTCGATGCCACTGGAAATAGAGAACGTCCGCAGAATACTTGCCATAATCAGGTGCACCAGACACTGAATGATAGTCCTGTTGGAAGTCACAACAATCGATGAGGAGTATGAATGTTGATGAGGCTAAAATTGTATGTCAGGACAGAATAATGTAGCGTTCTATTTTAGCGTGATGGTATCTGAGTAGGTACAAATTAAATTACCGCCAACTGGAGTGTGTGTGGAGGAAGGCTATTTACTGATATTGCAGCATTCTGAATGGTCCATTAGTTGCAATCTCGGTACTCTCTGTGTTAAGTTTTTATGGGAAATATAAGAATGTATATTAGAATAATAGTAAATCGAATGTAGGTAGCCTTATCATTGCGGAAGTGAACCACTTGAATAAAACGCCTACGCGCCTGGATTTATCGAGAAGTAGCATTCGTGTCAGGTAGTTTAAAATTGTGGTGGTATATGCTAATGACTGTTTTTTTTTTTTGTTATTTTTAATGCTACCGCTATATGTACAGAGTGTCTCCAAAATCACTATCTATTTCATTGACATTTGATGTTTTTTTTTATATATTTAAAATTCTATGCTGGCGACAGACCTACTTCCTTGGTGCTGATTTGCGCATTTGAAAAAAGTTAATTAATATTAAATTTTCAGAGTCCAAACACGCTGTGGCTTGACATTATAATTAAATAATAGAATATTTAGTTTTAAACCACATTATTATGTATATACACTAATGTCAACTAGTTTCGGTTGGACCCAACCTTCGGGACAATATAGTATAGACTAACCTAAGTACATTGCATCGAAGGTTAACAGGAAAGAGCAACAGCATATCAGAGTGGGATAAAATGGAAGGGATCGCATGGGAACAACTTTAAAATCGGACTATTGGATACATTTATTTAGTATCTGACTATTATTATTATTAATTGATTTATTAATCTCTAATGCTTATAAATTATTAAGGCGTAAACCTATTCCATTTTTATGTAACACTTGTGCCGCTGTATTTAAATTAAACGTATGGTTAAAGTTAATAAGTGTTCGGCAAATTCTGAAAAACCTATTTTTGTTAAGCATCTAGTGTATTATTTTATTCTAATATTTACGTTCCTCAATGTTGTCCTTATATAATAAAGTGTTTTAAAACTAAAAAATCTATTATATAATTAATTAATTGTTATTTTGAATTTTGTGTGATTTATTAATTTTTTAATCTAGACCCTTAGGCTAGGCGCATACAGTTGATTATTACCGCGTATTAACAATTGAGTCGAAATCGATGAATTCCTCGATTTCTACTCGACTAAACTGTTTAGTTGATGGAAGTGGGCGTATAGTCAATCAGTTGCCAATGAGATCTCCCAACATTGTTTAGTCGAGTGTATGTGCACGCCAATACATGGCAATGTACGCAAGCTGTCGATCGATAGTTGTTCAACTGTTTTGTCAAAAGACGATCGATAAAGTTTTATGATTCTTTTTGTCGAACAAATATCGTGTCTATAATATGCGCACTCCCATATTGTCCAATAGCCTTTTGACATGCAACTAAGTATTGGAGCGATTAAAAATTGTATGTATTCGCCTAGCCTTATCATTGATGGTGAACGAGTATGTCATTATGGTCAACCTTTCCACACGTGTAGAAGGTCACTTCATTACTGAATAAAATTTTATATTAAATAAAATAACTATAACTTTGTTTGAAACCACGAAATTTATTATACGTCGACTGGTTTCGCTTATCTCAAGCTTCATCAGGACGTATTTAAAACTGATCATAAATACAAAAAGAGTTCATTTATGTATATATATATATAAAGAGGGAGATAGAATATAAAATTACATGAGTGAGACAAAATACATAAATATATAGTTAAATAGAACATCAAGGGAAACAGAATATAAAATTATATGCGAAAGAGAGAGACAGAATACAGATACAGATAAACGGAACATTAAGGATGGGAAAATACAGTGTTGATGGATATTAAATTGATTTTAAAGGAAACATACCTTATATGGAGCTATGGATAATATATTTTGGTTATTAAGAATTAGCGTACCACTATTTATTGCCTTTTTTTATTTCAAGGGCTTCTAAATTGTCCAACCGGAGGCCAAACCCGTTTTATTTTTATTATTTAATATTCAAAACACAAAGTGATAAGTGATCTGCGTGGATAATCTTCATCTTGCAAGTTGTTAAACTGAATATGGTATGGCTTTTTGTAGTAGTAGTTTTTCTAAAATTTCGTCAATAAGTCACGATAGCTTTAGTATCGGACCTTTCTTTGAAACCTATCTACTTTAGAAAATTTTCTCGTATTTCATACATTTTATCTTGCGTGTTACCACAAACACTCGTTCATCATAAATGAGTCTGGAATATAAATTACACAAAATTCGCAATTTCAATTAACATTTTTTTTTTTCAAATATGCAAATTTGCACCACAATTACTTTATTTTTATGCCAGTATAGCATTTTAAAAAATCCAATGTCACTGAAATGGAAGGTAGACTTTTGAGACATACTGTATTATTTGTAGTCTCGGCTGAAGATTCGCATTATTTCAATCGTCGGGTTATGAGTAAATGGGCATTAATGATTAGTAATGTTTTTTTTTTTGCAAAGGATGACACGTAGAAGAGGCTAACTCATCTAACATCAATAACGCGGAACGAAGTTTACATCCATACACCCAGTCACATATCACGTTTCCTTTAATCGTGTCAGCATATTGTGTGATACAAATCTTATTTAGCTGATATCCAGGTCATTCTAATCTGCGTGGAGTATATCTTGAATATGGTTATTAGTTGCATTCTAACCAGCGGCGTAATTATAAAAATTGGGCCCCAATGTAAAATGAAAAAAAGGGCCCCTTGAAAAACACCAAGTGGTTTTATCACATTTTCGTGTTTATATGCGCTAGCAACTAAAAAAAAATATATTTTTATTTGTTAACTTTGTTTTATTAACCACTTATTTGAGTTTAAATACATCTATCGGATTCGAAAAATACCATTTTCTTCTTCAGGATGTCAATACTAATCAAAATATGTTGTTTCTTTACCAGAAACTATTTTTAAAAAATAAATTTAGTATCTAACACAAATTGTTACTTAGTACAAATTTACTCGAATAATTTTTAGGAAAAAAATTTAGAATGGGACTTGTAGTTAAATTTAATTGGTTGTTTATAATTTTTTGATTAGTTTTGCGAGTTTTATTTATCTCCAACGATTCTAAATTATTTAATTTATGACCAACACCGTTTACATGCAAAATCGTTTGTTTTAGGGCGTACGTGACATAGCGGGATACTAACGAGTCTCACGTCAAATTGTACAGGTACGGCTCTGGTACGATGATACCGGAGCCAACCTATGATGGTGTTATGATGATAATGTTAATAATGGCTGAATGCAATAAAATTAAAAAATACGTATTTATGAAACGAGAGTAAACCACTCTCAAAACGATTCGGGATGGGGTGGAAATAAATAAAAAAATATACTGAATACTTTTAATATCTTCTTCTTCTTAATGTGCCAATAGCCAACATGACCTCTTTTTTAAAAAAAAATTTATTGGTTGCTATGTAAAATGGCGCGTTGAAAAATTTCGAAACATTTTGTATGAGTTTTACTGGTGGTGAAATAACACATAATAACGTTAAAATCTTTGTAAACAAAAACACACCATGTAAGAGAAAAATTGAGAAAGCATGGCGCTTGACATTGGCGTAGTTACGCCGTTGATTCTAACCTAACCTAACCTAACCTAACCCAAATCACGCTAGGCCAATTTATTGTTTCAATTTTCACCTGGAGACCCATGACTTTTCACGAAGAGATTCTCACGTCAAGTCGAGTGCAAGCTGCCGCGAGCGAACATCGCTGCTAAATATCATGTCTCGTGATCTTCGACGGTGTATTTAATTTGGCGGCTCGGCACATGAGCAAAATATTTCCTGATTCTTCGCCGCCCGGAAGACGGCTTGTGAATTGTTGAATTCTTTTTGTGCCGGCGTGCAGTTGGCGTCTTACGTTTGATCTGACATTTCTCGGAAGAGATCGCACCGGTCGTGCAAACATCGGTGTAATGGTCCCGGCCACCCCCAGTCATTTCATCTTAATCATGAACTCGCGCGAGGGTCCTGGGAGAATTCTTCGCTTAATAATTATCTGTTTGGCCTTTCAGCTTTATATCAAGTATGCGATGCAATAGAATGTTTGTGCATTATTTTTGGCAAACAAAACACTACCATACCAGTATAAGGCTACTGGGAGAGCCTGGCTTGACCACATTACTAATGAAGATGTATTAAGACGCATAAATAAGTCAAGAGAACTAATCATAATTATCAAGGAAAGCTGCATACTTCGGACACATTCTCCGCAATGAGAAATATAATCTCTTACAACCAGCGGCGTAACTACAAAAATTGAAAAATGAATAAGGGGGCCCCTGGTTTATGTATTGATGTAAGAATATTAAGTTTTACCCATTAAATATTACGAACGAAATTTGTCTCTTGTCTTCTATAACATTCATACTTTCATGAAAAAAAAGTTTGTTTTTTCTCTAGGCGTCAATAATATTTTTTTTCTAATACATTTTTATTTAAATCACATATGTGACTCTTGTATTAAATAAAATAAAAGCTTTGTACGAAACCACGAAATTTATAATACGTCAACCGGTTTCGCTTATCTCAAGCTTCATCAGAACAGTTTTATTTTATTTAGTAAGGCCATTATCAATCTTTAGATCAGATTAATAATGCCCTTAAAAGGCGAAACGCGTTTCAAGTAAATTAAACGAGTAGAATAAAAAAAACAAATGTTTTATTTTCACATTTGTGATTATGGAATTCTATAAACTTACCTCGGAATGAGTAAATACATTTTTAAATTTTATAATTCCACTGTGTTAAGGTGGATTTTAAAAATTATTAGTCGACGCGGAATTTTTAAACCCTAACATGGACGGGCTCCAATGCACAGCGTTGGCTGCATTGGCGTAGTTACGTCACTGCTTACAACTCATGCAGGGGAAGATAGAAGGCAGCAGAGGCGTAAGTAGAAAGGGGTTATCTTGGCTGCATACCATTAGAAAGTGGTTCAGTGTTCAAAATGTTGGTGATCTTATACAGTATGAATCAATATATTGCAACATGGTCGTCAACCTTCGATAGAAGGCGGCACATGAAGAAGTCTCGTTAAAAATGTTATGCGCGCTATATTTTATTTTGTGTGTGCTGTGATGTCAAATAATGTACCTGCGCATACCCGCATACTTTAGAGGGAATGTTGCCTTTGAGATGTGGTTATATCGACGTATGGTAAATATCTACCGGGTTCACCACATTACTAAGACGCATGAATCAGTGAGAAAACTAATAACAACAAAGGAAATTTTCATACTTCGATGAGAAATATGATTTCATTATGCCGAGAAAAATAGAATGAAGGTAGAGTGAGGTTTTTATCTTTGCCAACTTTAAGTCCAAAATCCCGGTAATCGTACACATCTTGCATATACAGGTTTGACGCTCTTCTCTTACCATCTCTTACCATAACAAGTGTTTATACTTCTGTGTTTTACAGCTGTCGGATACGGCGATCGAATCTTGGATCGTTGAGTTCGTTATCGCGCCATCAAACCAATCAACGTTTTAATTTGTATCGTTTTCAACATTGATAAAGCAATATTAATGCAAATTATATTTATTATAGTTAGCTATATATTGTACAACCGACCGAGAAACAATTTACTCCTTCTGTACATTCGAGAGTACATAATCGAATTCCACACAAACAGAGCTATAATTTATTCACGTTAAATAAATATTTCTGTTTAATACGTACATTTAGTGCTTGATCTCCGGCGATGCATAAATCTACTACCTGTACTAAAGCGCAGTCGCAGCGAGCCTCGCCGAGTACCTGCTCCATTCCGCATTATTTGCAACATTTTGCCTATTAATGTAATCCGTTCGCTGCTATGGGAACCCGACGGCCGAGGGAGATCAGTTTGCTTTTGCTTATCAGACGTTCGCTATCTGTGAATTACCATTCAATTACGTTGCCGCGAACGCGAGCCGCCGGTCGCTTTGTATAATCCCAACCATTATAAGCGTGCACAGCTTCAATCTCTGCGTTTGTTCGCTCTACATTAAAAGGGTTGGCCCTGCACCCGAGTCTGGGCCCGATGGCCGCCACAAAAGGCCGAGCATTTTCAGCTTATTTCCAGCAGCAAATGTGCCCCCCTGTTGTTATTAACATCCTTGGAGTAAAACCCTCAGAAATCTCGAATTATTTTCTCCATAACAGACAGACATTGCATACATCGTAAACTTTTGACATTATTATTATTATTTTAGTTTTTTTTTAAACAAAACTAAGCGTTTTTTGTGCTATGAAAATTGGCGTTAACTTGACGATTTCGCGGGACGAGGCTCAAATTACCGACCTCTTAACCACAAGGCGAATTCTTGTCACATGCCCAAAGAAACCCACTACTTCCAACTCCAACAAGCCTCATCTACATGTTAAGATTATACTTTTAGGGATATAATAAGAAATGACATTTGTTGTAGGACCCCCTAGACAGAAGATATACCCACTATAATTTGATTGGAGTATTTTTGCCATACTCTTTACGATTGACCAATCTCTGATGTTTAAACAATATGCAGTTATCGTTATCTACTCCAGGCGAGCCAATCAGTTTCTAACCTTTGTTACTATCTCCAACCATGCTGATTAATTTATTTATCTTATCAAACCTCGTTGATCGAAGCAATGTGACATTATATCGTGAAGCTTATCTTATTCACACCATGATTGGTGGACTTTCGAAAAATAAGGCCAGTTTCTTCATTCAAGAATTACCGCCTTACTTAGATAGAAATTGATTCGATCTAGTATTTGGTCCGCCTATGATTTGGTACTCGGATTTTAGACAATATCTATTTAACTCCGTATAATGTTGTATTTCGTAATTGTAATCAACCACCAATCACCAATAAGTATGGATCGAGGACAGTAGAATTTGTTTTTCCTTCATTAAAAAATAAACTACCTGGGCTTTTACAAAAGAACGTGCTTTCTCCAAATTTAGAAGAAATGATTAAAAATGGCTTGTCGATAATAACCTGCCTTACCACCTGTAAGAATGATATGAATTTTTTAAACGGTGACTGATTAATTGTTATGTTTTTGAGTTTATTAAATGGATATAAATGTACCTGCAGACAAACGTCTATCAAGACGTTTTGTGTTAATTAAAAAAATAAAATGAATATTAAAAGTGAGAAATGCACCGTAGTTGTAACTCTAGGTGTACAATATAAAATGGTTTAATTAAGTTTTCTATTGAATAATATCTGCTCAATAAATGAAGCATTCTTAAAATATGTCGTTTTCACATTTGATCCGAATTGTCTTTCTTTTATTATATCGTTGACCTTTTTTTATTTCGCGTGCGGATTGATTTGGTTAATTTTAACGCATCATGCATATAATTGCATGAAGTTCAAATTCCTATCCGAACACTAATGAGCAAAAACGCATTTAACGTTTGATGTTCTAGCGATGCATTTTAAAAAAAATGTATTTTAATACTAGCGGTCCGAGCTCGGGATTCAGTTGGGGAGAGGGGGATATCTTTGTTTTTTCTTATAGTGTAACGATGTTTACAAAATTTACTTACAATTCTGTAGATCTCATCGTTTGGCGTGCTGCACACATAGTCTACGTGCTCAATCTGCAGAGTGTTATGCGGACAAATTATATTTATAAAATTAGAGAATAGTTTTTGCGTAACCGTGTCCCATCTCCAATTTGTTTATGCTCGTGATGATATTTTGGTCTTTAATGAATGTATTAAAACATTTTTTTTCCGCCCCATCCAATGATTTCTTACATAACTATTGATTATCCCAAATACGAGAATGTATATAGAAAATTTAGATGACTTTTTTTGATTCGAGGCCAAAAGGTTGTGTAGCCCTTTTATGAAATAAATTACTTTCGCACTTAGCCCTAGGCCACGCCGAGCTTGGCGTAATGCAAGATTCGTGTTGTATCAATTAAGCTAATCACATGTATTTACAAACCCCCTAAACACATTACGGATATCTGAAATCGCGCGTACATTAGATTCGCATTTACGACGAAGTCGCCTAATGCCTATCTTACCGGTGGTGCTTTTGATGCCGCTACCAAGTGCGAATTACTTTATGGGTTGCCGGTACTATTCTTGTCTTATTTTGCTAAACCCTGAATCGTTCAATTAATAAATGAAAGTCGATAATGTTGTTTGTTTATAAACAAAATGAAGATACATTGGTACAATCAAAGTTACACAAACTATTGAATGTTGGTAGTTTTCTGTAGGATGTAACAAATCTATAATATTTCGGGTGTGGGTACATTTTCAATATGTGAGTCAAAAATATTCAAGCTATATGTGCAAAATGTTTCAGAGATGTGAGCATTTTATTTATGTGATTTTGTGTAATTTTAAACGATGTATATTTGTAAATATCGTATACTGTACGCAACTATGTATTTTGAGAAATAAAGCGAAATTAAATACATTTAACTATCTGACAGATTATTATGATACCCATATTAAAATCGGAATATTATAATAATAATTGTGATTGGAATATTATGAGATGAGATTTGATTTATTTCGCTGAAATTTTATTTAAGAACAGCTTATTTCAAAATACTGACTACACGCCGCTGGTATGCAGACATGTGAGAGGAGTGAGTAGTACAAAGGGGTTATTCAGCTATTATCGCCCCCTCCCTCTTTTTACATTTTAATTGGTATGCTCATACTTGCCTACATATGTCGGATCTAACCATACCGAATTTTCACTCGCGGCTTGAACATTTTCCCATCCATTTTATTTTGATATCCCACTCATAAAAATGGTATACTAGTCTGTTGCTTTCTATACAGCGTTCCGGGTCCAGTAGTGTTTACAAATACGGACCCGCCCTTGTATCCAGTGATGCAAATATTGCTTTCAGTCACCCCATTCTCGAATGTATAATTTTATTCATGAGCGTTGCGTAAATTGGCCCTCGAATTGAACATTGCGTTTTACGGCCGGTTAACCAACCGAAGGACCTTCCCCGGAAATTAGACAAAAACAAATCGGAAGAGCACAATTGAAATGATGGGGAAATTCGAAAATAATTACTAAATCATAAAATTATTGCCCTAACCCATGATTTGATAATTTGACGCGCTTCACAAGTTTGCCCCCTATGAGTATGAAGTTGGTGATTCGAATTCGTCAGGTCACTTTTTCGGACTAATTAGTCTTCAAAGCAAATTCTGTGTGGGGTTTTTTAAAGAAGCTCTGCATGTTATGTACCATATTTCAAAATGTACATACAGTGTATCAAAATCTTTTTCGAATATATCAGGTTTTGTGTGGTCACCCGATCTGTTATAACAATCCATTACGACGTATTACCGTAAGGGTAGGCAGAGACGCCAGAGCGCCATATATTCTCACTCGGACAATTATTTTTCGTTCATACATATCTAACTCCTTACAAAAGTACGTTAGTGGATGAATGAGTTGTATTTAGTGCAGCAATGGACGTTATGTTTTAAATAGAGATTCGTATTCGGAATACATATCACATCAATATTCTTACTATTTTCAAACTAAGCTAAACGCTTGTGCTATAAAAATAGGACTAACTTTATGGTCTCCTGGAACGAGGTTCAAAAACCCGACCACTGGATTACTAGGTTAGCGTCTTAACCACTAGACTAACAAGTTACTCAAGCTGTCATTCCACTTTGTGTACAATAAATAAAATACAATAGATATAATAACGGATACAAAATACAGTTCGCTCCGCGCTCAACTCTGTTCCAACTATCCTTTAGTTTCGAGATGAGTCTCGACTATCATTCATGTACATGCATGCATCAAGTCTTCCGACTTCTATTTTACCCGTTTCGTCACAGATTTCACGAGGTTTAGATTCTTAATTCATATTATATCATTTGATTTATCGATGCTTAAAGAGTTATTCAAAACAAATTCAGTTAAATCACTTGGAAAGATAGACAGAAAAAACTATCGAAAAAATACAGTCACCGCGGGGACTTGATTCTAGAACTTTATATTGTCAGCGGAGAGCTCACGTCGATTAAGCTACAACGACCTATACAAGAGTCGCCAAGTTTCATCTATAAAAATATATTCAATGTATGTATGTACACAGTAAATGAATCAGAAATAACAAATGTATGTAATAAAACAATTATTATAACAAACTGAAATATTGAATAATCCGATATGTTCTCGTTTTAGCCGTTTATTATTTTTAATTGTATTATGTACAGTGTCTATCTACGTACAGTATCTCATCGTGTCCTACTTTGAGATTATTGTAATAATTAATCAAACATTTTTGTGAGATTAATTGAGAGCATTTGTTTAATTACATTATCACTCAGTTTGATTAATTTGATGAGTTTGATGTTTTTTAATTAGCAGTCGTTGGTGGCACGCCGCCTTCCAATACATTGCCGCGTCTCTGGCAACACGATCATCTATCTATGCATGATAATATTTATAATAATACTCCACGATTTATTAAAATCGATAGAATCATTTTTTCAGCTTCAATTGCCACTAATTTAATTTCAAATCATCTCGAGTACCCCCAGCTGATTGGATTTTTTA
Source organism: Eubasilissa splendida (assembly GCA_031772225.1). NCBI lineage: Eukaryota > Metazoa > Arthropoda > Insecta > Trichoptera > Phryganeidae > Eubasilissa > Eubasilissa splendida. The sequence goes on from CM062857.1 coordinate 5,129,822, forward strand.
TGCTTGGCTTTTTGTTGGTTAATCGATTTGAGCACGTTGGCCAATCTGAATGGCCGATTATGTTATGTTTTCATTTATATACGTAGTAATTAAAAGGTGATTGACAGTACTGCGCAGTACCTTGGTGCATTTATATATTTTAAATCTTTGGTTGTTGGTTTTCTAACCTATTCACCTTAAACTAATCAACCTTCATACACATTCGAGAACACTGCATCTCTAGGTAATCTAATTTTTACATTGATTAACACAACACCGGGCATCCAAAAATATATGGTATGCTGATTATGAACAGCAATGAATTTATAATATAATTATACTCGTGTAATTATATATTTTTTGAGGATGACAGCGAGAAATAAAGTGAATTGAGCTTTGAAGTGCACTTGTCGCTTGTGTGAATTTTCTCGTCAGAAGCGAGACACGATGGAGTTTTAAAAAACAACGAAACCATACAGCTGCATTATAGTGTTTTATGAATTTTATAATTTATACACGTTATATATGAAAAATGTACCATCTGAACAAAATGGTCACACATCCATCTAATTCGTATATTTCAAAGGAAATTAACACTTCACTCCAGTGTGGTGTATTCGTTTGCTTTTACATTTCATGGCACACAGAAGTACATTGGAATATGTACAAAGTCCACGTATCATACCTAATGCAAAATCGTAAAATTATTATTAAAATGTTAAATTTCGCGTTGTTACGTTTAATACGTTTTATATTATCGTGTTTAAATAATAAATAAAATACATATAAATTTTCTACATTTTCAAATCGGCGCGCAATGTTGTGAAACGCCCAATTATCTTCATAGATTTATTCCGCTTACCCCTGCGGGATATGGTGTGATGTGTAATGGCGTCGTGACACGTATGTGTGTATCTGCGACGATATGGAATTACGAAATATCGTAAAAATGAGGAAATATTACCACGCACGCCATTGAAAGATTATAGTGGGTACTAGAAATTTTAAAACTCCAACAATAATTAGAAAATGACATTTGCAAACCCAATTGTCATTTTCTTACGATAATTGATTCTGGATATAGTTTTATGCCACGTGTGCCTATGTTAACCATTTACTTTCTATTTTAATAAACCATCTATTATTTCCTATTAAAAGCATTTGCATTGTTACCGTTATCGTTATCGACCTCAGGCGTATCTGCGCTGATCGGTCTGTAGTTGTTTGCTGATTGGCCTGTGGTCTTCAACGATTGGACTATCTACGCTAATGGTCTTTAGTTTAATTTAGTAATGTTATCACAACTAGATAATCGAACCAATCTCGATTATAAAGCTTATCTTATATCTGGTTCTCTTAGCTAATATTTCCGACACTAATTATTGAATGAAACAATTTAAATGTCTTGCTTTTTACATATTTTTTAAATTTATATTATTACATATATGATTAGTTTTAACGAATGAGCGGTCATTAATATGTAAGTACAATGTTTGAATGTTTAAAATGTCTATCCGCAAAATTATTGCTTCAAATATCATAAATATTAAAAAAAAAAAAAAAAAAATTCTACTACGAAGGTATCGTATCCGGTAGATGTGTACAAGGGATTGCGGTCGACCACCTGGCACGATCAAATATTGCACATAATACATTATAACAGAACAAGTCAAATGAATTCTGGATTGCGTTCTCCTATAGTGAGAATGACATTGATATATTTTACTTAAAAAATAATTTTGTTTCATTGCCAATATTCGAAAACCTAATTAACAATATTCTTCGATGCAACATGTAAATGATGTTTCCTTGTTTTTGTTTTTATGTTCATAACTTTTTTTTCGTTTCGTTTTCTTGTACATGTGAAATATGTGTTTAAGGTATATCTAAGTTATTTGTCAGCATTTATTTTTTCCATATCCAATGCCAACAATATACTTACATCTGTATTACATATTTACAATAAATATGACAAATAGATAGGTAGGTACTTGGTGATAATTAATTGTATGGATTGACTAAAATTTTATCGTCAAAAATGTTGTAATACCTACGTGTAATTAGTACCTTGCTGGCCCTTTCTCTTTTCTTAATGCCTTTTTAGTGTGTTTCATTAATACAGTACACGCCGCTTTGTGTTTGCAGCTTTCTATAGGTGACTAATCCTAGTGAGACATAAAATGTCAGCCTTAATTGATTACGAAGATTATCTAGACTGCGCTAATTAGCCAAGTAGTACTGAACCCACTTTTCAAAGAGAGTCTAGCGTCCGCGTTTAAAATGAGACTATTCCCGGATTTCATGCACCGCGAAATATCCGCCCAAGGATTTCCGTTATATTTAGAATGAGCACTTGTAAAAAGCGACTACACAATGCAATTTAGTAATTTGTATTGAGTTTTATTCGTGTCAAACTTGCTCACCTTCTCGCTGGTCTTAGGTATGTCACACTATTAATAATGGCCCGCGGGCGTAATTCACGCTAAGGCATCTTTCGAATAAAATAATTTCGAATATAATAATATGATTTTTCCCGTCATTATTGTCGGGCTGGATCATATCACCCGGTATTTTCATAATTCACGAACAATGTTTTTAACGACGCGTCTGACCTTCTCTAATGTAATTTTACACTTTTAGTATTATTTACATTTCCAATATGGGTATTACAGTTTACATCTTTTTTTATTACCTATGAAGATAGAAAAGTTAACGGTCAAGGTGTTTATACCCGTTATTTTTACTGCCTGTCTGTGAATACAATAATTTTAACATATAATGTGTTTAATATCAGGCATCCTTACATTATATGACACATGTAGAGTCTTAGAATCATGTCCAACATTATGCACGTTACGTATATAGTGCTTCTCAAAACCTTTATGCCTATCAAGGTATAAAATTATTTAATGCCCCCCTTCCCATATAAAATGAAAACAGAAAAAATTATAAAGCCTTCAAATCGCAAATCAAACAATGTTTACGTATATGTATTTAATAATTTAATTCTATATTTATATCTTACTTCTACACCTACCTTTACATTATTTTAAAACATAAATACTCCCCAATTCAAACACGAGAATTGATTTCTCCATTGAGTTGGGTAATTTTGTGTAAAAATAAATCAATTATAATTAATTATGTTTATACAATATATGTATAATAAAATAAGTGTACAATAAATTTAAATAAAAAAATTATGGATATGATTTTGTAAAAAGGTATCTATTTTGAATAAGAAAATCTCAAATAGTTAAAATGTTAAAAAAGCACCGTGGATTTATGGTGAACATTGTGGAATCACAAAAAACACCCTAAAATACATGGTTCGTCAATTTTCCCGACGTGTATTTTGGGACTATCGTCGTTATACAATCTGTGACACGTCGCCGTGACTGTGCGGCGTGGGCGCTGTTGGCGCTGTTGGCAGCACTCGTGTGTAAGCGATGACACCGCGATGCGGAAAAAAATGCCGCGCAAACTGAGGATTCGGGTGCAGATGCATAATATTCGCGCTAAATCATCGGCTACCTACACACATCCTCCGCGGGCCGGTGTAAGCTGTAACCTACTGCCGGCGATCCGAGAATTTATGAAAGGCAATCTAATCATCAACGTCGCTCCAGATCTGTCATATTTCATCCCTGCTTTTGACGCTTAAGATTTTACCATCACCAAAGCGTCGTAAACGTTATTCGCACGCTCACACTCTTGTCAAGTAGACTCATAATAAGGTAATTAGGATCAGGAAAAGATATTATTTTTTTAATGTAAATCACATTTTATTTACTAAGGAGAACACATTCTTATTGTAAAGTTGTAATTATTCAAAACAGACGGTCTGTAATATTTTAAATACTAATTAAATGTATTAATTAGAAAGATATACATAAAATTTGTCATCAAAAATACTGTCGCTGTAGCATAGTTGGTAATGCACCTTTCCCGGATTGCAAAACAGATCCAGATTTGAATCCCGGTAGCGCAACAACAATATTTTTCGATGAAATTGATTTTACATGTATTTTTTTCTCTAATTAATACATTTAATGAGTATTTAAAATATCACATTTTATTTGTAAATTTGCTGTTTCTGGCCATAGTTTCTTGATAATTAAAACAAATAAGAAAAATGCACAGAAAAATAGGTGTAGTTTTCACCGGGACTCGAACCTGCGACTTTCTATTTTATTTAATTTATTTATGAGAAACAAATAACACAAATATATAATAACTTATAACATAATATAAAAATAAGAGCAGGTAGGTTTCTTTAGCTGGATAAAATAAAAATATCAAAAAAGTGTTTTCACACTGTTTAAAGAGGAGAGGATGGGGAGGGAATAGAAAAGGGATGCAATCAAAATATATAATTTGCTTGTTGCATTCAAAAGTATATACCTATTCCTATACTCATATATATGTACATTCGCATACATACACGCATGTATATACAAATTATGTCAATAGTTATTATAAAGTTGGCGTAGTTTTATTTTAAAGGAAAGCAATTTATCGTTGAAAAAATGTCCAAGTTCTTAGAAGAATGTACGATTTTGACATAAAGCGGGTCACAAAACAATTTTCTAAGTAATTTGTTCTGCCAAAATTTTGATGAAATATATTATTAGAGCGTGTTGGATATGTGTGACAGTTTAAAGTTATTATACTGCAGTTAGGCCAAATTTAGATCATATATACAATATATATTACTTTTTAGTGAGACATCCATCTTTTGGATGGTTATTGTATTTTTTGATGGATAGATTGTTGTTTTAAATAATTTAATTATTAGCAGTTGTCTCATTAGCCGAGAATAATAATGTTTATATATTAAGTGCGCAAATGCCATGTGCAAGAGTGAGAGGCATATGTACAGATATATGGAGACGAGTTTTCATAACAAATTAGGTACTACGCGTTTAGGTACTTTTTTGGTTTCTGTTTACGTGTCTATTTTTTGAAGATGAGCAAGTCTAAGCTTTCGTCAGACTTGAACGTTACGATTTCCTATGTAGAGCGAGACGAAATATACGGCGCTCTCCCGTAAACGTTTATGTGAATTTTGATGGTCGAGCTTGCTGGGAATTATTTGAACGTTTTAGTATCAACCGTTTTCATTGCATCGTTTTATTTATTTGGCTTCAATAAAACATGTCTGAATTTGTTAGCCGCTAATGCCGCGTAATCCTCAGTCACGCTCAATTTGTGCTTTGCACACTTAATAGTCCAAATCTTTCCGGTTGTGAACTTCTCAGTGACATTCGGATTTATTACATTATTCCGTTTTAATGTACTTATAATCATTGTTTATGTTTATTAAATTCCAAAAATAGCAATAAACCACTTTAATTCATTTAACGTTGATCAGTTTCGATACTATCGTGCAATTTATGTATTTAAAAATAGAAATAACAGATTGCTAATATAATTTGATTTCTAGAATAAACAACATTTAATAATAATCATTGTATTTATTTACATATTCTAAAACACATTTTAATATTATTCTAGGAGACTATATTATTATGTAAGTCATTTTCAAGATAATAATTTAGAGATATAAAAATTGTTTCTCACTTATTCAAAATATTCACCTTTAGTCTTATGTCTTTCATAAACCAATTTCACAAATATATCGTCAATATCTGTTATCAAAACAAATTTGCTGGTATCATTGCTATTTTTAGATCTTTTACTCTTTGCTTTGTGTTCCAGGCCTATACGCACATCATTTAGGCGACATTAAAAAAATATAATAATAAAAAATACCTGATGAACCAATTCCCGATTGGGCATGTCAATCCTAGACACGTATTCCAAGCATTTGCCTGATGGAACCTTCTTCAAAGTCATCCAGTTGTTCTAAACGTGCCTTTTTACTTGGTCACATGTTTGCGTTTTCATAATTACTATAAAACAAATTATCTGCGATTAATTAATAGTAAAAATTATTTATGATTGAAAACCAATTGTAAAGAAATTAATTATCTGGCGTGGGCGTGGGCGCAGTCGTAGTAGGAGTGAAAAAAGACAAAAACAAAAAAAAAAAAACGTTTTCTCAAATCTCCGCTGTTACTAAATTGTCACGATTTGCGGATGCCTGCGGGAGGAAAAAAACCTAGCGTGCTTCTCATACACACCAGTGTCCCAGACACTGTAACAACTGTACACAGGTTGTACTGAGCGAAATGGACGAATCGCAGCCAATAGAGCGGATTTGTGACAGTTATATATATGCTCGAGCTTGGAAGCGAAAATATCAGTATAATGAGAATAAATATTAGTATGAATCTCCAATACATTTTTTAACAGACCCAAACTGCATAACAAATATCCACATTAATTTGAAGTAAAACACTGCATTATTTCCTCGATGCATTTATCAAAGCTATGTATTTTGCCTTCTTATCTGAAAACAATGGATTTTGCTTCCCTGTTGCGCTCGCTGGAGCACCTATGCGGAAACGGTTGTCCCAAACAGATGAATGGTATCTGTCCATTCATCCGACAGCATCTTTGGTTAACCCACAGGCTTCTCTGTAGGAAGTGTCTCGCCATTAGAACGGACACATCCAAACAGTTGAACATGACGTAGTCGAGTGTAGAAAAGGTCATGCAGTTTACATTCCGTCCTATGTACAGGAAGTGCCTCATAAGGGTATTTATGTTAGATACTACGCACTGGCTGCAATTTTTCACCTCACGTAATGTATTGTTTATATTTATGTTGTACTTTGAGAATATTTAATAAATTGCCACTAAGACCTTAAAAGTTCTAAAGTGATTAATGACCTCAAATCAAAAATAACAAAGTGGTTTGCTTGATGTGGGTAGAAAGCAAAATGAAACCAGTTTGTCATTTGTGCTAACCTAACTACCCTCACATTCTTGTCACCGACTATTGTATATTACTGACTAATATTTTCATTACTTTTTTTCAATATCTTTTTATAACTTCTGATTATACTTACTTACCTCTTAACATTTACAACTTTTAAAAACTGTACAGGTAATTAGTTTAGAACAGAACACGTCTAGTAAAGCGATTACCTATATTTTTCATATGTACTATTTATACTACAAAAAAAATAAAAATTTGTTGGTAAGTTCTGCACGTCCATTTCACAGACCCTGCGCTACAGCAGTGTATTACTAATGGACCACTTAAATGTCTCGGGTCAGCTTTGTTTTGTGTTACTGTAGTGTAACTTGTTCTGCCGATATTAGCGATTGGAAACAATGTTCTTATTACAGAACACTTTTTAAACAGTTAAATAAAGAGAGAGAGTTTGAATAATGGACTTGGTTAACTAAATGTTACCTATACTAATGTTGTTTAGTGATTAATTAAAGATTTTGTTCTTTTTAATTTATTGAAAATGTGACTTGATATCGTTTAATATATGATTGTTCCATCATTAAAAAACACATGTAATTTTAATTACGTTGATTCTTGATGTCGTGTCAAAAAGCACTATTCTATATAGGTATGTAAAGTCATCAAATTTGCGATTTACGAGTAAGCCATCAGAAGGCATTTTTTTTAAAATTCGTGATTTTATTTTAACAAATACTCGTACTTTAAAAGCTGACAACATTTTCGAAGGCCCACTTTTAGTTTTTAATTTAGTTTAACGTTTTGACGTAATCTATTATTAAAACGCATAATCTATTATATGATATAAGATTTATGAATTGAATGATTTATAATTTTGATGAATACAGCCAGGTTTGTAGGGATTTTTTTCTCTTACAAACACGTTTTGATCATTGTTTATCACTTATTAAGACATTTTTCTCAATCATTATATTATTATTTTAAACGCAGTGAAGGTGATAAATGTAAACAATTTTATAGCCAAATAACCAATTGTTATTGTATAAAAAAGCTTCGTTAAAGTCGTATAGTTTTCTTCTCAATAATAATAAATTACCAACTCAGGAGTTGATGTTTCAATGCAGAAGATACGTGACAATTATAGGTGTTTGTACATTTGTAGTTTTGCGGACGGAAAAACTTTTATTATCAGAATAATTAATATATACATCGCATTCTGCAATTCATTTATTTAATTCATATAACAACACGGAGGTAAATATCGACAACCCCTAACAATATATAAGTTGTAAGCTTTACGTATAATTAATTGCACGCGAGTCTGTGATGTAAGATTAATCTTGACTACAAATGTGATTACTCGATCTTATTAAGCATTACGCCATTTTTCCATGGGGGGAAGTCCGACACGCTATTCTCATCTTACACAGATTTGTGCATATTTTCATGCATACATTATTAATGCTTCTAACAAGACCGTCTTCCAGCATCTTCTAATCTCTATATCTGTGCCATTAACACTCTTACATTTTTCTTACTATCCCCTCCTAATTAATTTTTTTTTATCTACGTATAAATGGTCTTAATTACACATAAACACAGTTAATACGCATTCGTGAGACGAATTTATTTACAACGTACTTAACACTTGACTTAGATGTATGTTTCAAAGTTAAGTATAATTTGATATAAAAAATTCAACATTATCAGTCATCTCTCTAATAATAATTATAATAATAATAATATCAGATAATTTGTATAGCGCCATTTTCGTAAAAACTTTCACCTCAAGGGCGCTTTACACATAAACTGTTTATAGTCTCACATTATTTTTGTCTTTATAATTAAAAATTATTATTTTAACTTATGGAAATGATTTTTTGAAAAGGTGCGTTTTTAGTCTCTTCTTAAATAAAGTTCATATTGTTGCTTATGATTGAGAGTTCCGCGCTTTTGGACCTGCCACCGCAAACGTCCGTTCACTAAATTTAGACTTCTGGCAACGGTTGGCCGGTGCTACAACCCTTTCTGCGATTGAACTAGAAGCCGACCAGAGAGTTTGACGTCTACCATTCGTGTTGTCTGGGATACAAAGCTCTCGGTATTGTGTCCACGATTTCGACAGTCCAGCGAATTTTACTCGGGTACCTACCGTCTTTCGGCTGTTCGAACGATGTATCCATTGTCATTTAATTATATCAACAATTCTCGTGTGTTCTCTAACCATACATTTTATGTTATGCCCAACATACATCTATGTTATGCCCAACATACATCTATTTATGTTATGCCCAACATACATCTATTTATGTTATGCCCAACATACATCTTTCCACGACTCACTGCGTTACTTAGTCTTTAGTCCTTTTTTTTTTCGCATACGCGAGTACTGAAAATATGCATTGATTGAATACTTTTCGTGTAAGATGCAGCCGAAGATCACTTTTAAAAATTCAAACGTCGTGTAACAAATTTCACCGAAAATTAAAAAAAAAATCATCGCTCGCAAGTCGTCACGAATGTCGAGAACACCGTACACGTCATCTCTGTTATAATTACGGTTTTATTATGTTACGACAGTAAATAAATAATACCTAAAATGGTATAATAATTATTATTAGGCACGGTCTCCATCTCTCATTAATCTATCTACAATATATACATTAAATCATGATGCTCGAGGTAATGTCACAATAGAATTACTCTGCTTGATTTATTCTTTTCCTTTGATTCAATGATAATATAATGACGCGTTTAGCATACCCAATGACTAGGTTCCACATCTAACAATAGAGCTGTACTAATTTTGTATTTTTTCTATTTAAATCTATGTAACTGGGTACAGTACAGGTAACCCCCCGTGCATCGCGACCCCGGTGAGTGCGGATTCGTTATAACGCGGTATTTAAAAAAAAAAAATTTTTTTTTTCTCAACACTTGTCCGGCCTCGACACATTCCAGGAATCGTCATAATGTGTGGTTGCGCGAGCGAGCTATCTTTCTTTTTCGTTCGCTCGCATAATACACATGTACATATACGTTAATTCACGAGCGCGAGTGAGACAAAATATGTAACGCTGGTACGCCGGTTCCTGGTATGTTTGGGTTTTTCTGTCAATCGGCTATCCTTCAACTTAATACTTCGGTGTAATTTGAAGAGCTGCAGGAAATGGACTGTCATGTCCCGTGCGAAAATTAAGTGTTTAAATAATCGAAAAGGCCCTTTCTCTTCACAATCAGTACACGCAGTTATGAGCGAGTGAGTGCTGTAAAGCGTGGTTGTACTGCATTTGACGGTTATAGACAAATTTTACACAATAAACGTAGAGAGACCAAACAAGGAAATCTATATTCTTTTTTGCAAAGCGGAAAAAAAAAAGAAAAAATTATATTTTATATGACATTGTTATTTAATGTTTATTTAGAAAATAAAACGTTTTTTACATCACCCGTTGATCGCGGAATTTTGCTTATCGCGCTCATGTGCAGAACGTATCTCCCGCGATCAACGGGGGTTACCTGTACGGCAACAAGTAATCTTGCGTCCGAATCCCTGTGCCAGTTTTGACTGATCTGAATATCTGATTGCAGTACCTTTTTAATGGGACTGCAATATGTTTCAAATAATGAAGATCTACGCTAGGGTATATCGAGGTAGTAAGTAAACGTTGATTTTCTGAAATAATAGCAATTACGTGGAAGAGAACACAGGTTTTAAATGTAAATTTTATGTAAACAGTGTTTTGTAATGCTGCGTAACTTGTATATTAGTAGAAGTACGTGCATACAAGCTATTCTACTTCCTTTTTAGGACTTCTGTTTGATATTCTTGTCAGGTTCTGTCCTGCCTGCCGAGGTTCCTGCTTAATTGTGCACCACGTTTATATTTTATTATAACGTAGAATGTAATATAGTGTTTATGGCACAATGTTTAGAAAATAATTTAACTCTTTAATAGTAGCTATTTCAAAATTGTATACACAGCTTCTAATTAATCTGAACTGCGAAATGATTCAGATCGATTAATGATTTGTAACATTAGCTCTTTATATATGTCAGGCGCATTTGGCGTGCAGGTCACGATGCATCGGAAAGGGATTAGATTTAACATGTATTTTTAAAAGCTCTGTCGTCCACATACAGGTGGCCCAAAAAATGTGAAAACATTTCGTAAAATGTGATAATTACATGAAAATTAGTTTAACTAACAATAGCTTAAATAGTTTACTAATTTACTTACTTACCTATTTATCGATATTACGTTTTATTTCAACAATTTCCGGTCGCCATCTTTGATTATTAATTTTCCCATTTTTTCAAATTGTTGCCCAGAATGACAAAAATCACTGCAGAAGACCGTATTCTGATCAAAAAATTTCGAATTGAAGAACATTGGGGTGCTAGGAAAATAATCAAAGAGTTTCAAAACAATGCCTGGAGTATAGTTAGACATTACAGCATAACTGGGCATTACAGTAGGACGGAGCTCCATCTCACACAGCCAGAAATACAATCAACTTTTTTCGTCGTGAGAATGTCAATTTCATCGAGCCAGGCATGTGGTCACCGAACAGCCCAGATTTAAACCCAGTAGATTATGCAATATGGGGGTGTTTTGATGATTTCTGATTAGCTAAATATTGCGCAATAAAAATTACATTAAATATTATAATTAATTATATTATGTTTTGAAATAACTCATGTGTTACGAGATGTTCTCACTTTTTTGGGCCATCCTGTATATCCTTCCCCATATTAGATCTGCGTATTACACCAACAACAACTTAGACGCATTACTTCTCAATTCAATGTCAAAAATAGATAACTCTAAAAAATGGGGTTTACGAAATTTCATGCGGAGATTGCAATAGTAAATATATCGGACAAACTTCTAGAAATCTCAACATTAGGTTAAAAGAGCATCGCCGTTATCTAACTAGTAACGACTTTTCCGAATCCGCGAACCACATCATGGATAACAATCATTATTCTCAAACTTCTCCATCCCGTCATGCGTAAAGGCAATAAAATTAATTAAAGTTTAGAAATCAAAAGGAATTTGAACTCAGAATATTACATTCTCTAACTCATCTCCTCTCCTCTCAATATTCCCGTTACAACCACCCCTCCACCTTCCACCAGTAACTCCTCCCTCCTTCTGTCAGTAACTGATTACTTGTATATCTAACATCTAAGCCTTGTATCCTATATTAGTTTAATACTTCACCTGTCAGTGAGAGTTACCGTTTCTCTCGAAACTCGAGTAGTGCAAATAAACTCAAATAGAGTTATAACATTGTTTTATTTATATCCATCCATTCTTATTGAAAATAATATTTAATCCCGTCTCTGCATGGTCAAAATTGTCCGCATATTTATTAGGTGTAACACTCAAAGTTTGCCGCATTAACTCTCTAATTGCATTTAATGGGTTAAGAATTAAATATATTTACAATTAAATCTTGGGAATTCCGAAATTGTAAGTCGGAATTAACACATTTTTAAATTAAAAAGTTAGTAATATTGTTGGACTTACAAATATACAGAGGTTATTGTTACCACAAGTATTTGCTGAAATCTGAAAACCATGAAACCATGGTGCGTTCAGAGGAAACAAATTCAGAATATTTCTTACTTCGTGTGCAGGTTTTATAGCCACTATGTAGCAGAGATCCTGAGACACTAAATTAAAAAAACTGAAGAGCTTGCAAACTCTTAAAACGTTGTATAGATGTGAGATAGGAAAATTACGTGTAATCAGGACTGGCATTTACATGGTTCTATCTTCTAAAGAATCTTTTATGCAAATGTGGTACAATGTTTATATTGTGTGCGTGTAAATTAACTGTCATTTCTGTCATTTTGTTTTCTGGCGGGCAGATCAGGAAATCGAACAAGAATATTTCTATGAAAACAATGAGTGCACCGGCGGCTGCTGGCGTGTCGACAAAAATCTCGTGAAATGCAAACATCTGTTAATAAAAGCTAGGAAAATTAGATAGTCACAAATGATTTTAGTCACGTCATTTCAATTGTTAGGCATTTTAGCGGCACATGTCCAAACTGTTCGTCACAAAAGTTGCGCGCAGCACGCTCGTCATCGCCTTCGCGAATATTTTTTTTGACATATATATATACAGGATGTAAAGACCTAGTCCATTCTATTTTTATATTTTTTGTTAGATAATTTAGGGTCTGAAGCAAAGATATAGATTAATAATTGAACAATTTCGTAAATATTTATTTCGAAGTACGTAGACTTCAAACTTAACACGATTTTGTAAAAAAAAAATTAACAATTTTCCGTAACAGTGTAGATATGCATATATTCATATAGTCATAAAATATTGTGGTATAGTCTGTTACATTCTGTATATTAAAATGCATTTTTGAAATATATTTCAGAACCATGTACACCGGTGCAATTTTGATCCAGAGATAATTTGACGTTACAAATGTCATACCGCTGTTATGTAAACTCTCAAACCATCGCCAGCTTAACAGAATTGGTGGCATTGGGTCACTACACTTTCGATAGATGATAATACAATGACATGGCTTTATTCCTTTTGTATTTTGATCATTGTGCTGACCGTTTTAAGGGTAAATCTTATTTTGACAAAAATGTGGTCTGTCCCTAAAAGATGGTTGGAAAATTCTGAGAAGTTATTATTTTAATTAATTAATCTCATGTGAGATCTCAAACTTATAAAGTAGAATGTAATATGGAAGGATATATATATATGTGAAAAGTAGTAGATATTGTATGACAGCCAGCGTAGTTAATTTTCAATTTCATTGACAACATAATCTCTGTCTCAGAGATTCTCTAAAGATTTCCACCTCGGCGCTGTGCGCTGATATAATCTCTGTCTCAGAGATTCTTAAAGATTTCCACCTCGGCGCTGCGCGCTGATACTCCGTTACGCGCGGAGCTTTTTTTCTTAGGTTCTCTATCAAAAAGTATAATTATGTAATTGCAGTGACGGCGGTGATGATGATAACGATCTGCATTTATTACAGTGAACCACATTTCCCCGTTAGTAATGCTGCTACCAGTACTGCTCCATTATTCATGTCGGTTCACACGCCGCCACACTTTCATTTTCTATCCTTCCCGAACGGAACGGCCGCTGCGTGTGCCAATACAAACCATCCTCGTTGAATGTGACCCAGTTAAAAAGATCAAAACGTTTTAGATGCTCCTCGTACTTCTCATTTTGTCGCTTTCTTTGTAGCCAAAAAGTGCATTCTGCATTCTGAATTCTTGCCAGAGGAAATGCAATCACATATAATATTTCTTAAATAAAATAGTAATGTCCTAAAGATCAACAGTTTTCGATGATTCTTGCTTCAACTTTACTAAGATAGTTTATTTTTATTTATTTCTTTCTAGCGTTTTTTGGCCATGGTAAATTTTTACTATAGTAACATTTTACCATCGCCCGTAGTAAAAAAAAAACTTGTTTATGACATTTTGTTATTACAATTGTGAACACGCTATGTATGTTCCGCGTTTTCTAAATATTCGACGAATTTTTTGTTAATCGAACCCGTCCTAGGACAAGAACGAAACGTACATAATAGTACGGTTTTTTGTGAAAAAATTCAATTAAAATAATAATTACCTGCCTACAGTACAGCAGCATTAAGAGTGTTTCAATTTTTCAAATTATTGATGAAAGAAATTGACTTATTTGTTTTTATTTGAAAAAAGTACCTTCATTGGGTCGATGATTGGCGAAAAATAGCTCAGAGCAGACATGAAGCGGTCATAATTGTTGTTTGAACAATTAGATAATCCATATAATTCGCGTATTTCAAAGGATGTTGATATTTAACTCCGATATAATGCATCTGTTTCCTTTTAAATTTACCTACGCATCACTCGCAGAAAGACATTATATATATTTTATGTTTGTATTTATTTATTCATTCCTTCACCGTAAGATTTTTTAAATGTAGTTAATATTAACTAGCAGAAAATAGTCTGCTATCGCCACGACCGAGTACGTAAAAATATCATTGCAATCTGATTGAGAATGAGGATATGTCATATAAACGAACACTTTGAATATCGATAATTGGCTAATTAAGGCACAAACAAATATCTCTATTCAAATAGTTGGATTAATTAGTTAGTTATTTAATAGGTCCGTGTTATGTATTCAGATAACCTAATGCAGTTCGATGTGGCATTACATATGTGCGCACTTTTTATCTGTCGTCTCTATCATTGCTCGTGAGGCTAAAAGAGAATAATCTAATCTGTGCGCAAACTTTTCCCGGGAAGTTTTATAATATTATTACTTGTACATTAATGATATTTATACGTCATTTATATAATATTTATTGTATATAATCATTATTTATAAATTACTTCTTTTTATTGTAGCTACCAAAGGTTGCGTTTTATCGATATTCTAGATCTTCGGAAATTTATCGTTTGATGCAAAGAAAGTGCAGAAAGATGCAAAAAAAACTAGTGTTTTAAACTCGTTCTGGGACGGATACGAAAGACGTACTTGGAACGTAATTCAAAAACCATACTTACCTATGTACATAGGAAAACATTTAAATAAGCTACCTAAGACGTGTCCTTCAATTTTTTTGTACATGCCCGTAGAAGATGATGACCCGAAGAAATTGGTGGTGATTGGAAAGGTCGAAGGAATTGGCCGATCTCCTGACCCGACCCGACCTGACCTAACTCGATGGATTGACCAGATCCAATATGTTGCTGAGATATTTTATTGGTTCTTGTTGCTGCACTGTACAGTAGCGTTACAGTTTTCAAATTTATTATAAATGTAGGTATGTTGTGTGTGTTATGTTTTGAAAAATGTACCTTCAGAACAGAAAATCTCATAGGAGGAAAGTGACAATTCTCTCGAATAAAATGTATAAATTTTCCTACTTGTGACATACATAATGACATTGGGACAAAGCGATAACACAGACGATTGCGCTATGAGTGTACCAAAAACCTAAATACAGATTAATGGTGTTATTATACACACAATCTAAGTGTTGAATTATTTAATTTGTTTGAGAAATCTTCCAGTATCTCGAATAAAATCTTGATAAATACGCAAATATAATCTTATTGTCGACCGCTAAAATTCATATAAATTGCTCCGTTCATTTGGTCAGTATTTTTGCCAATAAATATTTGTCATCTAAATTAATTGTGTTTCTACATTGATAGATACCTCTCATTACTTAAATAACATAGTAATTCCACCTCACAGTGGTGTGCAAACAATGTTATACTATTGAAGTGTCACACGTGACCGGCGCGTTTGTATAGAATATTTTTCAAATGAGTATTAATTAATCTAAGTATGTATTCGCATAATGTAACGTTGAGTTATATACATATCCATATTATATAAATTTAATATATATGTATTATACATTGATTCTACGCATTTTTGCCAACGAATTTGATAAAACTTTTAGTAGAAGCCTTAAAAATTCAATAAGGGCATTTTCTGCCTTACTCTATCGAGGTGCTTGAAATGGTGAAAGTTGTCATGAAACGCGATGAGTTCTCTTCGTTTAATCAGTATTGGTTGTTTCTTCCACCAAAGCTTTCAATTCGTCATTTTCAACAGTTGCAGAACGTCCTCACTTTAAACTCTTCGAACCTACGTCGCACTGTTCATTCAGGATTGGTTCCACCTGGAAGCAATATATAATATATTAAACATCGGCGTTTTTAAGCGCTGTTAGACTATAGACAAAATAAAGGCTAAGTCTCTTTAATTATGCACCTGAAATTTAACGAGAAAAGTCTTATGTTTCATAATACATTTAAACCATCTACAGAAATTGCAATTAGGTACTGATTTGATCTGAGAATATTGTTTTTTCTTAATTTACTCGCCGGCCAAATTAAAAGTCAAATTAACATGAGGCACGCGCGTGCCCCCTCGAGCCCCCTCCAGCACATTCCTCTCCCCTCGATTTTGCTTGAACTCTTCCGACATTCGACATGCATCACTTTAATCCGCCGTCGTTGCTTATGCTATCAACGATAGAACTGAATGGTTTTGGCACTTGGACATCATCATTAAATCATGAGGCCATTTATTACAGCCGTTATTCTGTGATGAAGCACCCGGTGTTTCCGTGTCTCTGCCTCTTTGATTTATTAACCCTCGACACCGAAGAAGTGGATGTTCTGATGGTATATTTGCAATAGACTTCAGTGTCTCGCCAGAGTAGGCAGGACATGACATGATGAAGCGTATCAATATTTTTCTTCACTAATTGAATCTGTTCTCACACGAGAAATCTTTCAAGCGATGAATTTTTATTTTGTTACGTTCCGGCTTTTATTTTGATTGATCACCGCCCGCCCCATTCGGTTCACTTTTTTCTGAACTTGTCGCTTGTTGGACTCCTTGATTCAAATCATTTTAACATTATGTATTAGAACTCAAACCTGTCGATTATACACATAAACATTTTCAATTATTATTTTGTGTATTAAACTGTAAAAGTTTTTTTTTTAAGGATAATACATTTTTGTTGTGAAGTTGCATTTTCCGAACAGTGTTCTGTGGTATTTTAATACAAATTACACGAATCAACTAGAAAGAAAATATATCGAAAAATAAATAAAAAAGCAACTAAATATTTTTTCGATAGGTAGATTTTTCTGTATATCTTTCTAGTTGATTCATTTAATTTGTATTGTAAAAACTTTTAACAGTATAATTTTAATAGTATTTAAAACATCACAGAGCTATGTTCCGAATAATTACAACTTCACAATAAGAATGTGTTCTCCTTAATATAAAAACTTTGATTACTGGGGCGTTAAGTTTAGACAATTTCTTGTATACTATTTTTAAAATGTGAATAAATAAATAATTATTTCACTCCACTGAAATGTATAAATTTTCCTACGTATGATATTTTAAAATCATTCTATAGTCTTTTTTAATCTTCTGCCGATCGATATCTAGTATTGCATATAGGCTTCCGTTTTTTTTTCGACCACCGCATCTCCCTGTCTCTTGTGCTTTGCTTTTATTTTTGCCCGACAACTTACCCGGTGTTATTTGACTATCGCGTCTATATATATATATATATATATATTATTTTTTAAAGCTTAAACAACCACCCTAGGACGAATTACTGTAATAAATGGCTTTATAAAATTCAACAAATGCTTTCATTTTGATATCAATTATTTTAGTCAAGGCCTCCTGAGGGATGCTGTAGTCCTGGTGGCCGTATTATAAAAGTAGAACGGTATTGAGACGTGCCTCGTAATGATCATAAAACGCCAGATGAATAGGTGTACCGACAAATATGGTCATTTTGTTTCTTGATCACACAATCAGCGGACTTATATGGAATGATGTAAACTATATCCGTTAAACTGTGCATTTCCCACTGCTCAACTCGTTTATAACCGTTTCATTATGTGAACTGTTTTATTCGGTTCTCATATCTATCTATTGCAATTTATTGCAACGAAAAACGCAATCGGTCTATTCGTCAGGAGCGACGATAAATATGTCATGTAATCGTGTGTTGGGCATTCAGTTAATGAATGGTGTGGATCTGAATTCAACTTAATGGATGGATACAGTATGCGCAACAAATGATTTATTAAGATTTACAAGTAATTAGGTAGATCCTATGTTTGATATTTTCCTTTTTAGTAGTTGTTTTATTAAAGTAAATACTTAGAAACTTCTTGTGTTTAAAACACCTTATTTATTTTCTATAAAGTCAATATGTTACTCATACATAGTTATATAATTAGAGTTCTTCCTCTTTTCTTGTAGTTTTTCTTTACATTTTTCTACATTTGCTTACTAGTTGCTATATTTAGTTTATTTATTACATATTAACGACCTATGCACGGGATTCACGAAGGCACGGTCCTAAAGAGTTACGATGCAAAATCATTCAATTAATGTAAAGGTGTAGTATATAGAGAACAGACAGACAAACCTGTATTGAATTATATAATGTTCTCGTCCATTCTTCGATAATCGTCTTCTAACGATTATCTCATTTTTTCTACATTCTCAATGTATTCTCTCCGTTTATTACTCTGATAATTGGAGTACAATCTTTTTCTCTTCTTTAATTTTTAATATAAGAGTCAAAGAGCTTTAAGATGTTTAAATAGTAATGGTTTTCCAGAATTTTCCAAAATAATTTATTAGAAAATCATCATACCTTTAATAAAAATAATAAATAATGTTGGAATATGAATTAAATATATTATTTAGAAAGATATACATATAAAATCAATTTTATCGAAAAATATTGTTGCGCTATATATAATATCGTCGCTGTAGCATTGTTGGATAATGCACCTTCCCCGGTTTGGAAAGAGTGCGGTGGCGCAATAACAATATTTTTCGATAAAATTGATCTTATATGTATATCTTTCTAATTAATATATTTAATTCATATTTAAAATATCACAGGCCTATGTTCTGAATAATTACAACTTCACAATAAGAATGTGTTTTCCTAAAAAATAATGTCGGTCTTAAATTGAATAATTTGGAATCGTTAGAAATAAATAAAGCGTGTAAAATGAAACAAAATATTATAAATAACTAACTAAATTTGACCATTTATTTTTAAGTCCTTATTTATTTTTTATAATAATTTTGTATCATTAATTTAATGTTGATATCTTTCATCGTCGTAACAATTAAAGTTAGGTGCTGGATTTTTTTCATTTACGTTATAATACCTATATGGTTTTGGTCAGTTAATTTGACATCCTGGCGAAGGAAAATTATATTTTCCGAAATCGGTTGGTGTATTAATTAATTAAAGTCGTTAAAAAAACAAAGTTAATTAATCTATATACAAATTGAATTATTTTATTTGATATTCAATTCTTTGGTAACATATAATAATTATATTACACTTTATAGATTGCATCCGCAAGATGCAGAGGTCAAAATTATTAAAGATATTTCTTTTGAAATTAGCAAAATTAACTTTGTGGTTAAAATTCATATTTTTATTTGTTAACTTTGTTTTATTAACCACTTGTTGAGTTTAAATATAAACGGTGTTGGTTACAAATTAAATAATTTGGTATCGTTGGAGATAAATAAAGCGTGTAAAACTAATCAAAAAATTATAAACAACCGACTAAATTTGACTACCGAGTCCCATTCTAAAATTTTTTCATAAAAATTATTCGAGTAAATTTGTATTAAGTAACAATTTGAGTTAGGTACTAAATTTATTTTTTTAAAATAGATTCTGGTGAAGAAACAATAATATATGTTTTTAGTTAGTATTGACATCCTGGAAAAGTAAATGGTATTTTTCGAAACCGGTAGATGTATTTTAACTCAATTAAGTGGTTAATAAAACAAAGTTAACAAATAAAAATATTTTCGAGAAAGAGACATTTTGCAGTGTTAGGCTTGCAATGGGTTTATTTTAATATTATATTTAATCCTCCCTGTTTGGGTTTGTATGGTGCGTATGTTATCCGGATATCGTTAAGGTGCCAATCATTTATCATGTCAATTGGGAACCGAACGTCTAGCAATTAGCATATGCACATTCGCCCGACAGAAATTTATTTATTACAACTATTAATTATTTCAACATAAATCCTCTCGTTTGGATATCACAATTTCGTTTTAACATTTACGAGCGAGCCACGTGAGATTTCCATCTTACGGCCAAATTGGATGATCGATTTATGGACCGCCGATATCGTAGTGGGCATATTAGGAATATTTATATACATACACCGCCAAATATGCGTGTGAACGTTATGTCACAACCGTTAACAGTCTTTTGAACAGTATTATACTAATTTTTGAAATTTACTTTTATTTTGTATCTAGATCTAAATGTAAAAAATATTATAGACGCGAAAATCGAACGGATCCTTAGTTCAAAAGGTAATTTTCAAAAACTCCAAATTAGATTAATTTTTTACTGGCATTATTAGATCACCCAGAGTAATGCCATATTCGACGTCAAATCGCTTACGATGACTTACTTTGAGTAGCGAACAAATCTTGACAGGTTTATTTTCAAACAGCGCTAAATCCATCTCAACCAATCACGTCATCGCAAAGGCAGACTGTTACTATATTCCATATATTGGGAAAGGGGAAAGTGATCGTAGATACCACATGTTAGTTTATTGCCGCCCAAAAAGTAGTGAATTAATTTTAAAATCATTAAATGTTCCATTTTTTGACTTTGCCAAAAAGTGGACTTGACCATATTTGAAAATTACCTCTTGAATTAATGTACCCACAGTAGGCACGATTGCATTCATATTCGAATTGCCATTCATCGCACTCCAATTTGTCATACAATTGAAGATGCTAACCGCCGTCTCACGGCGCAAGCGATAATGGTCTCTCCACTTATGTAATTTCTCTTTTTATTATACCAAATATCGCTAAAAATTATAACTACTATACCTTATTTTCAATAAAATGAATCAATCCACAGATGGCAGTTCAATAACTGTATATATAATGGCTATGGGCATGCGGGTACTGTCTTACATTATTTTAATTAATGTCTTTCGGCCGTACCTGTACGACCATACTCCTCCCAAAAGTTAACGTTGCAATAGGTCGTACGACACATTACGGTATGGATGGGCCACTTACGTCACACATCTTGTTCCGTACAGGAAACAAGAACTGTATTTGTAGGGTGGTTCGCCGGTTCGCTCTGGTAGCTCGGATGAAGATTATCTGCAGCGTGGTGCAGCGGTCCAGGGGGGTCCAAAAATCTCGTCCAGTGTAGCAGCCAAGTCGTGTGAATTTCCAGGTCCGTGATCCAAAGTCGTTGCAAAGTCAGGAAGCCAGAAGATTCGGTGGTAGTGATGATAGCAGAGGTCCAATGATGAGAGAAATGAAAAGTCGTAATTTGCTTTGTTCTAGTCCAGTGGTGCGAGAGACGAATGAGACGAGAGTGCTCTTTGCAGCCACTGGACCATTATTTATTTAACATATTGTAATCCTACGAGCGCCACGGGCTCCAGGAGATCTCCTCCAATCAGAATGCCGGATCCGTCCCCCTGCCGCCCCGCTGCGGTCCAGCGCAGCCACCCCCTGGCGGCGAGATCTCGAAACTTTGTTCATTTTTCTCGCCGTGAAGGAGAAGACGGCAGATTCTGGATTTCTCCGGCATTCCTTCTCTCCTCTTTACATTTTTACTTTCTCAGGCACCGCGAGTATTTTTTCTTATAGTCTTTATTGCTCCTCGCGATGCCTGATAAGTCTTATCCGGGGCGATGGCCCGGGGAATTAATTATCGCACCTCAAACTTGGAAAACTCGTTTTCAATACCTGAATGATTTTTGAGGTGCATAATATTATCGCCGGGCGATCGCCCCTTCCATTCTCTATTTATTAACCTAACATCTTTATAACATATAATTTTCTACAACTAGTTATTCGTAAAACTAAATGCGGCATAGTCTGCGCGCCGGCGGGGGCGGAGTCTCGCAGCGGCCCGCTACCCCCTCCACTCGGCGGTCTGTTGACACAGTGGCGGGGAAAATCCAGTGGCGCGGAATGCCGGGCGGAATGTTTTTGTGACGCGGAAAAAATGGCCTTTTTTGTCCATACATTTCTCGGCCACTTTCTACCGCGTCCGTGGTCCGCGATGCTGTGCGGAACACTCCCCCCGTGTGGCTCCGCCGCACTCCTCAGGCAGCACAGCTATTCGTCACATTCCGCCTGGGACCCGGGTCTCCGGGTCGGCAGGAGGATTACTTCGTGGCGGGCGGGTCGTAGTCTCCCGCCGCCGTCCAGCTTGGCCTCAAGCGCCCGCCGCACGGCGCGTATGAGGCACTCTCTTTCCCGGATTTCTCCTACTGTGGCAGGAGCTGAATCCGTATTTTTTCGAATCCCGTCCGGAGCGACACGCGCCTTCCTGCGCGCTCTCCTACGCGGTCTCGTTCCGCGCCTCCGTGCGGGAGTGAGATCCACGGTCTGGGTTCTCACTCGCTCTTGCGCTCTCGGCGCTTCCGTGTCCCGAGTGAGAGCCACGACGCTCGCTCCCACCGCCAGTGGAGAAATAGCGCCTTCCTGCTCTCCTCGTATGTCGGCCGTATCATTCGCGGTGTCCCTTAACACATGAGCGAGAGCTGTGATCTCCGCTCTCGCTCGCACCGCGCTCGATGTCCCCGGCCCGTCACTTCTCGCCTGCGCTGGGCGAGCTCGGGTCTCGGACGGCTCTCCGCTCGCGGTTGAGTCCGACGGCTCGCTCACTTCCAGGCAGGTCCCATACGCGGCCGCATATGCCGGGTCTCGGCCGCATCGCTTCTCGATGCCGGCCAGCCGGCTTACCGCGCACTGTCGATCATTCTGTAGACCGGCGTCGCTCCGATTGCACAGGAGCCCTCTCTCTCCGCGGCCGCTAGGTAACTGGCGCGTAGTTGCTGCCATTATCTCGGTGGCCCGGGCATCCTCTGTATTTACCCGGGCTGCGGCGGTCACCCCCAGTGAATCCCCCGCGTAGGGCCGCCGTACCAGCGCCTCCAGGCGGGTATCGGCGGCCGGGCTCGGCATTCTGGCGAGTGTCAAAATGGTGGCGCTCGCCTCTTCTTCATGCGGCGCCGCGGTGCCGTGTACGGTCCACCCCAGGGCCGTACGGGACAGGATCCTCGACTCGTGCGCCGCCTTCACCTCTCGGGTGACAATAAGGTGCGCGTGATCCTGCCCGATTAATAACTGCGGCATAATCTTCTTTGCAGCCTCCCGGCCCGCGCGCGCCCCTCTCTCCCGGGCCGGCATCGTCCATTGTGCGGGCAGCGCTAGCCCGCGCACGGTACTCGCCCTCAGCGAGTACTCGCCGCCGTCACCCGCCACTGTCAAGTGCACTGTCTGCGAGCGGGCATCCGATGCACACATCCCGCTCGCCCCGCGAATCTGGAGTTCACGTACCGGTCCTCGGGCCCCCACGGCACTGGCCACTTTGGCATCGATCAATGTCACCGTCGATCCCTCGTCCAAGAGTGCGTGCACATTCACTTGCCCGCAGGGTCCTCGAATTCTCACTGGAACCATTTTTAACAGAATCGATGGATTCTCGTCCCAGGTATTCGCCACAATGTCCGCGCTTGATGTAGCGCTCTCTGCCCCCCCCGGGGGCGCGTTCGATGCCGCGGCCGGCGCCGCTGCGCGCAGCGCCCCGTGTAGCATCTTGTGGTGCGGCGCGCGGCACCCACCCACACCGCATCGCTTCTCCCGGCACTGTTGATACCGGTGCCCCGCGTTCAAACATATAAAACAGACGTGGCTGTCCCGCACTATCGGCCACCGGTCCGTCTTCGTTTGCCGGGCGAAGTCCACACAATCGGCGAGACCGTGTTTGGCCGACTGACACATCGAGCACCATACACGTTTATGAAGTGTCTCCTCGCCGAATGCACCCGCGCTTGAATACTTGCGGCCCGAGCCTGCGCTCGCCTCGGCGGGCGCATTCGTGTCGGGCTCGCTATCCCCCTCACTAGTGGCGTACACTTGGGCGCTCCGGCGCCCTTTCTGTGCGTGCGCCGCCGGCTCCAGGCACCCGGTATGCGGTGCCTCCGCCGTCAGCTCGGTCAGCCAGGCGGAGAAGTCGTGCACAGTGACTTCTTTCGTCATGCCGCGGCGCTCGCCCATCCAAAACATTTTATAACATGTTGGCATCTTCCCAACCATTTCTGTCAGCAGCTGCGCGGATTCCAGCTGCTTGCCGTTGCAGTTTTCTACTGTGGCCACCACGTTCCTCACGGCGACCGCGTACTCTACGATCGCCTCAGTGGTGGCCGTGTCGGCGAGGCGGGGATGGCGCCTCACTCGTTCCAGCATGCAGTCCACGATCTTGTCTGGCCGGCCGTACCACCTCTCTAATATGGCCATGATCTCGGGTACATTGCGGGGCTCAATCAGGAGCGCCGCAACCGATTCTCGGGCCCGCCCTTTCAGGGCTCTCTGTAGGCGCAGCAGATTTTCGGCCGCCGACAGGTCGCACAGAACTGTGGACTGATCGTACTGCGCCTTGAAGGTCGGCCAGTCTAGCGGGTCTCCGCTAAACGGCGGCAAGTCCTTTGCCACCGCTTGCCGCGCAATGAAGGCGTTCATGCGCGGCTCGTCCTGTCCCGAGTGTGTCCTCGGGCTCTCTCCGAACCTCGCCGACCGGATCGCATCGGAGATGGCGGTTGCCACCATTGTCATCGGGTCCCGCTGGTCGCGAACCCACTCCCTCGTGAATGAAGTGGTACCGTGCGCCGCGGCCCCATCCGGCGGCGGTGTCTGCACGGTATCGTCCGAGTGAGCCTGCGGCGTCCTGCCCGTGGTCCCGATGCCTCCGATGTCTAGCGGGAATACCGCCTGCTGGCCCCCAGCCGGCGGCGCGGTCCGTCCCGTTCCTGGCGCCGCGGATTGTGCGGCGCTCGGTCCTGCTGCCCAGGCGGTTCCCGGCGCGGCGGGCCATGCTGCGCTCGGTCCTGCGCTTGGTGCTGCGTCCAGTGTAGCGGCCCTTCTCAGGGCCGCCGAATCGGGGTGCTCAACTGCCCTTCTCAGGGCCGCCGAATCGGGGTGCTCAACTGCCCTTCTCAGGGCCGCCGAATCGGGGTGCTCAACTGCCCTTCTCAGGGCCGCCGAATCGGGGTGCTCAACTGCCCTTCTCAGGGCCGCCGAATCGGGGTGCTCCACTGCCCCTCTCAGGGCCGCCGATTCGGGATGCTCAACTGCCCCTCTCAGGGCCGCCGATTCGGGATGCGTGGCGGCTCCGGCCGCCACTCTGCCGAGATTCTCGGCGCCGACCGTGACTGCCTGTGCTCGGAGTAGCGCCTCGCCGTGGTCACGCTGCAGCTCTTTGATCAGGCGACGATGCTGTCGCTCACTCCGACGGAGTTCCGCTCTCAGCTGGCGGATGGTATCCTCGGTCACGGTCGTAGATGACTCTCGTTGCGAGCCTCGGTCATCCTCAGACTGGGGTGCGTCTGAGTCCGATGGCTCGTGTCTCTGCTCCTCGGTCTCCATCATCTTTTCCTGCTCCTCGGCGTGTCCCGATCGGAGTCCAGATCGAGACATGATGATGTGGAATATCTGCTAGTTGCAGAGCGAAGCAGCAATCCGGTGTCGAAGGACCACTTGTTCCGTACAGGAAACAAGAACTGTATTTGTAGGGTGGTTCGCCGGTTCGCTCTGGTAGCTCGGATGAAGATTATCTGCAGCGTGGTGCAGCGGTCCAGGGGGGTCCAAAAATCTCGTCCAGTGTAGCAGCCAAGTCGTGTGAATTTCCAGGTCCGTGATCCAAAGTCGTTGCAAAGTCAGGAAGCCAGAAGATTCGGTGGTAGTGATGATAGCAGAGGTCCAATGATGAGAGAAATGAAAAGTCGTAATTTGCTTTGTTCTAGTCCAGTGGTGCGAGAGACGAATGAGACGAGAGTGCTCTTTGCAGCCACTGGACCATTATTTATTTAACATATTGTAATCCTACGAGCGCCACGGGCTCCAGGAGATCTCCTCCAATCAGAATGCCGGATCCGTCCCCCTGCCGCCCCGCTGCGGTCCAGCGCAGCCACCCCCTGGCGGCGAGATCTCGAAACTTTGTTCATTTTTCTCGCCGTGAAGGAGAAGACGGCAGATTCTGGATTTCTCCGGCATTCCTTCTCTCCTCTTTACATTTTTACTTTCTCAGGCACCGCGAGTATTTTTTCTTATAGTCTTTATTGCTCCTCGCGATGCCTGATAAGTCTTATCCGGGGCGATGGCCCGGGGAATTAATTATCGCACCTCAAACTTGGAAAACTCGTTTTCAATACCTGAATGATTTTTGAGGTGCATAATATTATCGCCGGGCGATCGCCCCTTCCATTCTCTATTTATTAACCTAACATCTTTATAACATATAATTTTCTACAACTAGTTATTCGTAAAACTAAATGCGGCATAGTCTGCGCGCCGGCGGGGGCGGAGTCTCGCAGCGGCCCGCTACCCCCTCCACTCGGCGGTCTGTTGACACAGTGGCGGGGAAAATCCAGTGGCGCGGAATGCCGGGCGGAATGTTTTTGTGACGCGGAAAAAATGGCCTTTTTTCTCCATACATTTCTCG